>JBBPLQ010000016.1:0-150000 GCA_038089855.1 Royoungia palumana | reverse complement strand
CCCGTGTACTTTTCTCCAATACTGACACCATGCCATGCCTAGATATTACCGACCTATTCTCTGGATTTTTGGCTTGGGTTGCTGACAACTTGGCTGCGTCTCCTAAAAGAGACACTTCTCGACAGCAAGCATCCTTCGTTGTACTTCAGTAAGTGAGTTTCTCGAGAAACACCGTCTGTGGCTCCTTCACCCCATAAATCAGAAACAATATGGATGTTGATGAAAGAGCGATGAATATTGCCACTAAGTCTGGCTTGAAGATTACTGCATGCCGTGGTCCCCTTGATACTCCAGACTTGTCCCTAACCCAGGTTATCGTGTGCTCCGTGGATGCGAGTTGCCTCTTCTCGTTTCCTTCGCGCTATTTACGAGTTATTCACAGACGCTACTTAGTCATGTCATGCAAGGCAACTGGACTATCTCACATTTTTCTGCCATTATAGTGTCGGATGCTCATTTGACTCTACGGGATGAACTGCCGTTAATTGATATCTTGGAATGGTTTTGCCGCAGTCCGAGTATATTCACGAGGCCCAGGATTATTGCGTTCAGTTCGTCTATGACTCGTGCTGATCTCAAAACAATGGAGCGTTCACTCCTTGCCGAGACGGTTTACTCCGCTCCGGCGCAACTCCGTCCGGTCCAAATTGTCATCCAATACGAGGCCCTGCATGCGCAATTGCAGAGCAAGCTCACCCAGAATATCCGTCAACTGAGTCTTATTTGGAGTCCCTGTGACCTTCTGTTCAAGAAAGCACATCATGTACTGCAAGAACTGGGTTCTTGTGCTGGTGATCTTTTCTGGCGTCGCGCACTGCAGGAGATGGGAATTTTCTCTGATCTCGATGATGATGACCCTCCAGAGAAGGGCTTGAGCGAGGTCCGGAGTCTTATCGAAAATTGGGATTTTTCAATGCCTAACGTGAATCCTTCTTCCCGAGGTTTCAACGTCACCCCAAAATTTGCGCGATTGATCGAACTTTTGAGAGCATATGGGCCTTGTGGAGACGGCTTTCGTGGCATTGTTTTAGGTGAGCGTGCCACCCACCCCAGGCTGTTGTTTGCTTACCTGTGTAGTGCAGCAGGGCTGTGTTGCGACCATTATGGCTGACATGCTGCGTGTAATGACGGATGGCCTAGAATTTTTGCGTCCGCTAGCTCTGACCAGCAACCTCCTTGTGACTGATGTTCACCATCTAGTATGTACCATCGCTTCGTGGTAATTTTGATTACTCAACTGTTGGATAGGCTAATATACGACGTAGCTTTGAAACAGGACAGCATAACCTCTTGGTCTTGACGAAATTACTTGAGGATCTGGATCTCCACCCCGCCTTACTCGTCGTAAGGTTGGTTTCTGATCAAAAATCCTCACCAGCTCTGAGTGATAGACACCCTACTTTCCCAGATATGATGTATTTGAGAGCCAAATATCGTTTTCTTATGCATGTGCCCATGCATGTCGCTCCTCTAGTCGCGTCGTCCATATGGTGGAGAATGAAAACAATGTACATCGACAACTTCTGACACGGTTCTCAGAAGGATCATTTAATGAACAATGGATTTCCGTGATCATCCACAATGGAGGGATTCCCATCCCACCATCACCTTTGATAGAACGTCGGCTCGCTTCCCAGTTTTTTGATCAACCCACGATATGCTTGGGGCCTTACATCGAGGACTCGGCGACGGGCAGGCGATTATACAAACACGATGCTCTTGAGACCATCTATCGTTTCGCGGCTATCAAGCAGAAGGCTGGCAACTCTGGATCACCCCTGTTGATCACCAGAGACGTCTCTGTTTCTGAAAACCAGCAAGCATGGTCTTGCATTGTTACTCTTCCCCTTGCTCTGCCCATCGAACAAGTGACAGGACCTCTTTGCTCTACACCCACTCACGCCCGTCGTTCAGCTGCGTACGAAGCCTGCATGCAGCTATATGAGCATGGTGCTTTCCAATATGATCTATTTCCACCTCACCAGTCCCACGTTGGACCTGATGTTCCTGATGCCGCAGCGCTTGCCACCGACAAAGTATCCGGGAATCAATGCTATCCCCGCAAGCGGTCCCAATTCTGGTCGAATTCCATCCGTCTTCATAAACAGCGTTGGTTCCCTTTTATTGTATACGTGGATCGGGGGGCCACAGATTACGCTCCAATCATGGTCCTGACCCGCCAACCTTTACCGCATATCCCTTCTTTCCGTCTCTTCTTCCCAGCCGTGTCGGAAGCAATACGAAATCGCCGCGCACCACCCCTTGAATTGGAGGAACCGCGCCTAGAGGCCCTCTACTCGTTTACTATAAGGCTCTGCAGAGCAATTGCCAACAAACCGTTTGTTTGCCCGCTGGAGAAGATGGCTTACTTGTTTGCACCGCTCAAACTTCCCAAACAAGTGGACCCTCAATCTATCGATGCAGTCTGCCTCATGGACCACATTCCATGGGAGCTCATCAAACTTGCCGGAAAGACGTGGATGGTGAAATTCGATCTACGGGAGCTCCACGCATCTTCGGAGGGGGTGCATGACCTTGTTGTTCAAGACCGCTCGGTGGAATTCACCCGACGGTATTATGTCGCACGCCTGCGGCAGGACTTGAGCCCTTTGAGTAAACCTGAAGACAGTCCAGTACGTGAACAAGTCATTAATGTGGTTGTAGTACTTACTCTCCGGAAGCGAGAGGCAGGATATGCGAACCTAGTTGAATATTGCAAAGCTAAACGGAAGTGCTTCGAGGGCTTATCGGATTACTCGCAACCTCTTATAGAGGTCTCGGGGATTGCCATGACTGGGAATCACCTCAACCCGACGGCCAAAGCCGTCGCCACAGAGCCATCGAAAGGGGGTGTCAAATGTTTGCGTGATTCTACCCTGACGACCTCGGGATGCTGACATTTTCCCAGATCTGATTCCAGAGCTGAGTACCAAGTTTATTATTTCTGCAAGGTACAAACTCAATTTGTATGCCGCTCCCGAATACTGACGTTATCGAGCAGCACCTTTCGGACTGCGCTGCTTCTTCCTTCCATTACAAAACGAATAGAAGACTTCCTGATTGTTCACGAACTCAACGCCAACTTACTCAGTTGTTCAATCAATGAGAATCTCCTTTTGGCCGCCATCTCCGCACCTTCCGCAGGTTTCGAAGTCAATTATGAAAGATTGGAATTTTTTGGTTTGATATTAGTTGCATCACCTTTCCGCGCCGAGGTTCACACCTGTCGCAGGGGATTCATTTCTGAAATATCTTGCCTCCGTCTACGTTTTTGTTACCAATCCGGCACAGCATGAGGGAGCCCTGCATACCGCACGGCAGCGCATCATCAGCAATAAAGTGTTGATGCAAAATGCGGCTCGGATCGGTTTGCCCCAATACGTTCAGAGCAAACCATTCAGCCATAAGCTGTGGCTTCCCCCAAACTTCGCCGTTGATCCTCTATCCCTGTCTACTTTGGCAGACCCTGCAGGCAGCGGAGATGAAAACGGTGTCACGACGGATTTCTTACCGGGCAAACCAGATCCAGCCAACCAAGGCGAGGATGTGAATACGAGCAGTGGTTCCAAGAAGAAGAAATTACGAGACGAGGGTGTGACACAATGGCTGGGTGACAAGGTATCTGAGAAATATTTTAACTGCAAAATGGGTGTTGGTTGTTGACGACATTGTTTACTAAGACAATTGCGGACGTCACGGAGGCCATTATCGGAGCGGCGTACGTGTCTGGGGGACAGGAGAATGCACTCCAGGCTGCAAAAGCATTGCAGGTACCGATTCCTCTCATCCAGCAATGGCAGGATTTCCGCCGAAAGGCAGTCGCAACCCTTTCCACGCCAAGTCGGCCGCTCCGTCAGGGCACGACGGTAGCTGTGGAGACAATCATTGGGCATCGTTTCCACCTTCCTGATCTCCTCGCTCAAGCACTGGTGAATGTTTCGATCTTGCTCTCTTGACACACGTTTATACGCATTTATATTTTAGACTCATTCGTCAGTAGAAGGCTACGATGCTACTTGCTACGAAAGGCTAGAATTCCTCGGTGATGCTATCCTCGATTTCCGTACGTCTGTTTTTTCTGTAGTCTCGACAATGCCCTGACGTAGTTAGTGACGGTGCAATACATATTCTCTCGCGAGGAGCACCTGTCGCCAGGTGCGATGACGATGCTGAAGGTAGACATAGGTTGTTGGCTCCGATCAATCCCTGAATCTACGGCACTCTAGGGAGCAATGGTTTCCAACACGGCCCTCGCTGCTTTGTGTGTTTCATGCGGATTGCATAAACATCTCCACTTCGACTCCTATACACTGACGACCGCAATCGAAGCCTATGTTCGACAACTAGAAGCTAAGAGGCTAGAAGCGGAAGCAGCTGCCGAGGACAACCAGCCTCGGCAACACTGGCTCCAGGTTGAGCCGCCCAAGGTAGCGTTACACCGATCTGGGAGGCAGTACACTAATACGCAATAGGTACTTTCAGACATCGTGGAGTCGGTTATGGGAGCCCTTTACGTTTCCGACGGGTTCATCTTGGACGGAGCAGAGAAATTTTTCAAAAATGTGCTCGAGCCATTCTACGGCCGACATATTACATTGAAAACGTTGTCTCATCATCCAACTAAGATTCTCTTCGAACTGTTACAATCACACGGGTGTCAACAATTCGAGTTAGTGAAGGAACGGAATGACTCTACGCAACAAACACGTTGCGACTGTGAGCCGATCCAACCCAAGGCAGCTACCGTGCTTACGTATCGAATGTGCAGGTGTCATTCATCAGATCACCTTAGCAAGCGCCGTGGGTCCAACAGCACAGACAGCGGGGCGTGTGGCATCTGAGCTCGCACTGGACGCATTGCAATGCAACCCCAAGTTCTTATCGAGGACGTGTGATTGTCGGGAGACTGGGCTGTCGAACAAAGGTGCTGAAGCACGCGCCAAGAAGATACTAGTGGAGATAGAGGACGAGAGCGATGTGAGGTAATTCTTTTAAATTCTAGTTGCGCGGTACGCTTGTACACGAGGACAAAGCAAAGAATGCAAACATATATTTCTTGGGCAAGGTCAAGCAGCGCCAGATTTCTTCCTGCATGGGGCAAGCCTAAGCAAAGCCAAAAGGGCGAGAATATCGGGACATACAACTGGAATGCTGCCGCAGCAAAAGGAATGCTGAAGCCAGAAATAAGGAAGAGGGAGAGTTTGATGCCAAAGGCCGCGCGATTTTTTCCCGGGAAAGCAAAGGGTAGGTGCTGGGCTCTAATAAGGCGGGTATTCATCTGAGAGATAGCAAGCATACATGATATTCGCCGTGGATATGGCGTGCGGGTACCACGGTGGGACGCAGACGAGTGGCTCGGGAACGAGGAGTGAGTGGTGCACGCGCGAGCATGGTGATGGAAAGAGCCGGAGTTGTTGGTCGACGACTGTGAGAAAGCTGGCCAAGTTTGCTGACTACCATTCCATTAGACGTTGTCCAGTTCAAGATTCGGCGAAAATGCATAAATGAAGTTCGACATCTTTTGGTGTTCGAATCGCGCTGATAACAAGGCCCACCTGACGTGGCGCCGCTATAAACAGCACACAGCACCTTTCTCTTTCTCCTGATTCATGGCTCTCTCCGCAACAGTCACCATCGCCGCCTCTCAGCGCGAGATCGAGATACCGACAGGTCTCTTTATCAACAACGAGTTTGTCGCCTCTGCAGATTCAAAGGAACTCATCCAGTAGCCTATGCATCTCCTTGTATCCTATTTCACTCGTTCTCACCGATAACGATAGCGCAATCAATCCAGCGACCGAGGAAGCGATCTGCTCTGTTGTCGCAGGTATAGTCCCTATTTCCCACCAAGGGCACGTCCTCGCCTGATCATCTTACCCCTGTGTGACTCAACTCTTAAGGATCTGAGAAAGACATCGATATCGCTGTCGCTGCCGCCCGTAATGCCTTCAACACCACTTGGGGTAAAAACGTGACGGGCTTTGAGCGCTCCCGTTTACTCAACAAGCTTGCCGATCTTATGGAGAGAGACCAACAAATTCTCGCAGAAGTCGAGGCTCTCAACAATGGAAAACCAGTCAAAATAGCCAGGTAATAAAATCGCAGGTTCCACCAAAACTAAGCTTTCTTGACGTGTTTGGGACAGGGACTTCGATATCGGTGACAGCATTCAGTGCCTGCGCTATTATGCCGGATGGGCAGACAAGATCACTGGGCAGGTGAATCTTGTATCCATATCTCAATCCCATACCCCCTCAATCCTCTCATGCACATCAGACCATCGAGGTTGACAATAAAGCGAAACTCGCCTTCACCAGGCACGATCCAATTGGAGTTTGTGGACAGATGTAAGCACTGACCTTCTATGCCCTCTCCTTCTATTAACACTGCGCAGTATTCCATGGAATTATCCCATAAATATGTGGTATGTACGCCAATCCATACCTTGTACAGGGCTGTCACAATGTCGGATTTACCGCTAGGGCATGGAAGGTTGCCCCCGCACTTGCGTGTGGTTGCACAATCGTCATGAAACCTTCTGAATTAACACCACTTACCGCACTCTTGTTGTCTAAACTCATCGTCGAGGCCGGGTGAGTGCGCGCCCAGACCCTTTTACTATTATGTAAATTCAAATCGTTCATTTTCTGCGGGTACTGACAGATTCCCACCCGGCGTGGTGAACACAATCCCTTCCCTAGGACCCGTTGGTGGTGCAGCGCTTTCGGCGCACATGGATGTTGACAAAGTGGCGTTCACCGGATCCACTACGACTGGCCGAAAGATTATGGAAGCGGCAGCCAAGAGTAATTTGAAGAAGGTCTGTTACATGCCACTCCCGCGAGGTAGTCAGGGCAGTGCATTTAAAGTATGCCAAATAGGTTTCGCTGGAGCTCGGTGGAAAGTCTCCGCACCTTATCTTCGAGTCCGCGGACCTCGACCAGGCGGCCAATTGGGCCTGTCTGGGCATCTTGTACAACACCGGCCAAGATTGCACGGCAGGGTCGCGTTTATACGTGCAGGATTCAATTTACGACAAGTTTGTTGCCTTGTTGGTTCAGAAGGCGAAGGAACTCGTGATCGGTGATGGCTTTGATGAACGGAGCGGAGGTGGCCCCGTTGTTAGTCCATCGCGCCGTGTTTTAATAGTCCGGGCTCAAAACTTTATACAGGTCTCTAAAGTTCAATACGACAAAGTCTGGGGATACATTGAAAACGGTAAGGCTCAGGGTGCAAGGCTCGCGCTTGGTGGTCAGAAACGCCCGGGCAAAGGGTTTTTCGTGGACCCGACTAGTAAGTAATGTTCTAGCTGGGGTATCACTGTCGCTTGAGGAGAAAATTGCGCCGCAGTATTCACGGACATCAGGCAAGACATGAACATAGTGAGTCCTATTCTCGGTGTGTGCTCGGAGAATTCGCTGACGCGTGATATAGGTCAGGGATGAGGTACGGGACCGGACTTGCTTGTGGATACGGTCCCTTAAAGGGTAATGTAGATTTTTGGTCCCGTTCTCTCTGTCGGAAGATTCAAGACGGAGGAAGATGCCATAGCTCTGGCGAATGATACTACTTATGGTCTCGGCGCTGGCCTCCACTCCAGTGAGTCAAACACGCGGAAGACGTCGTACACACGAATTTAACCACGAGCACCGATAGACGACTCTAATCAGTGCATGCGAGTTTCGTCCGCCCTGGAGGCTGGAACGGTGTGCTGGGTTGCTATCGAAGCTCGTACCAAGTATTGACGATCAGCTTCAGGTGTGGGTCAATCAGTACAATCTACTTAACAACAATGTTCCCTTTGGCGGAAAGAAACAAAGCGGGATAGGTTTGCCGTGTCACTCTCCATGATTTATGGAATCTGACCCAGATGTCTCGAAGGTCGCGAGCTTGGTAGCTACGCCCTTGAGGAATACACGTCTGTCAAGGCCATTCACTGGAACTTTGGAGAGAAGCTCGATTGGCCGTTGTAGGAATGCAGGGTGTCACAATCACTGTATTGAATATGGCTTTCTTGGAGATGCGTCAGGGTGTGCTTTGATTGCATGGAGTAAAATGTAAGTTAGTGAACCGAGAAGAAACAAATGAATCCCGCTCCCACTCCTGAGTGCGTGGCAGCGCGCATAAAATGTTGCTGTGACGAGGCTCGACACGAGTGCCCCACAGGAATGAACTTGGTTCCTATAACTTCACGCGCCCCGATTCATCCGAAATTACGCAAATGTGGCGCACACGAGCACAAGTCATTATTACAGGACCATCATCTCATGTAAATGTACAGCCTGCATACGCAAACCAGGGTTTACATAACGCGCCCGATGACTCTTCCGAGTCAGAAGACTTGAAACCACGCGTGACGCGAGGCAGAGGGCTAAAACTCAACTGCCAATACGATCGTTGAACACGTCATTGTGGGCGTGCAACCTATCGTGATTCATAGCAGGTTCCTCGCTCTCGTGCTGATTGGGGATGGTAGGACCGATGCTGATAGGGAACCGAAAAGAAGCGTGTCAAAAGAGTGAGCAAAGAATCAAATGGACTTCGCACGATTGGAAGATCGAATTATCTGCGGGGTATTCCCCTTGCGGATGTTCCGTAAAGATGCCCGTGGGCCAGTAGTACGTTTCCTGGGGAGGAAACTGATACGGGAACGTCGACGGGTCATGAGGCAACCCGTTCCACGAGTCAGCCCCGGCGGACCCTGTGATTGCCGATGCAGGAGGACCCTGCTGGGCGATGGCTGTCGTCTCGACGGATAGGAAGAGACTGCAGGAAGTGTTCCTCTTCTCACATCGGAGACAGCGGGTGGAGTTGTCATCGTACGTGCACTGTGGTGGCGATGAGTACGGGCTGAGCAAAAGTGGGGCTCAAAAAGAAACCTTTTTGTGACTCTTGCGACAAGACTCGCAGGCCTCTCTGGCTCTCTCTGTTACACCGTTCATAGCTGTTGGGTTTGGATGTCAAAGGCAGAGAGTCCAACAGCTTAAATACGGGGACAAGAAAAATGAAATGCACAGACGTACACTCATGACCAAGTGTATGGGTCACAAAGCCGGTGTATAAGGATCAGAAACAGGGTGGGTGGGTGATGATTTGGCGAAACGAACCCTTCAGATCTTCACCGTAAGTCTGGACAAACTTGCGCAGGTCAGAGGAGCTCCAATGCGAATGTGAGGCTGAGATTCACCCCGTTCCGCGCTGAAAAAGTATAATCATCGTGACCCAGTACAGCGGGATTGGCAGGGTGGATTGATGAAGTGGCACTATGAAGACGCAACACGGTGTGCACGTTGCATGCCAATCCACGTTGAATGTTTGAGACGCGCATTTTACTCCTATTCTGGAGATAAGGCATCGGAGACACGGAGCAGCACGGTCGACCGTACATATTGTGACGTGAAGGGAGCCCGGGAACCACGTCCTCGTTCAGATCCCGTCCATGAGATCTGAAGCACGGCGGTTGAGCGTGTTGGCATTCACGTTTCCGTTGACCTGAAGCACACATGATCGCGCTTTCAGCGGAGCTTGTATAGGAAGGTACAAGGTAGACCTGACTATAGCACGCTGGCCTCACCGATTAGGTGTGCCAGGTAACAGTAGACCGCTGATCAGGTCGCGCGTTGAAGCTCAAGATGGCTGCAAAAACAAGGTTTGATCCAACTTGCCTCAGACAGGTGACTACGCTAGCCAGTGGCCGCAGTCATTCGATTGGTCCATGTGTCAACATACTATAGGAACTAAGCCATGCGATGCGAGCGTGGGTTCATGTACCTGGACACGAACACATCTGCCCAAGACCCGATAAGCGTCTAATGTGGTTGAACGGCAACAAAAACAAGCACAGAATAGCGGTTGTAGCACGAATTAAAGTCATAGCATAGTCTGTAGAATGTACATAAAAGAGGAAAGATGGCATCTAGGATTCACCTGAGCGGAAAAAACTACCAACTTGGTCATTGGCATCACCGGTATTGCCGGGTTGGGGCTCCTTGCCAGGTGTTTGCGTGACATAACTATTAGGTGGCATGAGACATGAAATTAGAAGCTTAGTAAGAATCGAGCACCTGAAGTCCGGTTCGCCGTCGCTTGCACTTTGAGTGAGATAATTGGCCATATAAGATCTATAGTGACACATGAACAAGAGGTCATCGCGTCAATTAGACGAAATCGCCCAACCCGGTCGATCCATAGTATGGAAAGTATTCAGGGCCTAGATTGGGAGAGCCTTGGGAAACGTTTGGGCTGGTGCCGTCGTTAGACGGATGAAAGAAATGCAGGGAAGAACCGTCTCACAAGCCATGCGCATAGACATCCGTACTTGGTGGGAGAGGGTGAAAATTCGGTGTTCGTGGCCTGCGTAATTTGATTTTTGAATGATTATTCCATAGTTTCGGTAAGGAAAAAAATTGAACGGATAGACATACATATCCTGAACTGGCGGACCTCGGATTGCAAATGGGGCCATCTGGATTAGAGTTGACTCCAGCTGCGGTGACGGATTGCTTCCAGAGCCCGGCACCAGGTCACCGGCGAGCGGCAACACGGCACCGCCTCGAATCGGTCCCGGGGCCTGAAGACTGGGCCCTGCGCTCGGACTCTGGGAGCGACTCTGGGAGTGAGTTGCACGAGACAGACTACACTCCCGCCCCTGCGAAACACAACGACGACAGGGTTGATCGGTGGCGCCATACTCGTGAGGCTCGCACTGGTGGCCGGTGACCGTTGAGCACAGGTCGACAGGAGTAAGGAAGGTGTACTCACACGTAGCTTCAATTTCCTGCAGGAGCTGCATGCTTGATTTATACGTGGCCTTCGTTGCGCTGGTGGTTGGGAATGACTTGCCGCACGTTCGGGAGGCATAAGGAGAAGGGGTTAATAGTGGGGAACGCAGAGCAGAAGTCCGCTTTTAAATGTCGGTCAGATTTCACAAGCCACTTTCTTACCCTGTGCACCCCCGTGCTGAAAAGGTGGCATCCTTGACTATCAATCCTTGTCGGGTCACGCAGTCCGGAATGTTCTCCATTACAGCATCAGAAATTCACCGATTGATTCGGGACGTTCCGTCGAGACAGCCTGTACAAGGATAAAGAACTGGCTCGAATTCGTCCTAAAATCATTAATTAAAGGGCGCGAACAAGAGCGGAAACCTCACGATAACGAGAAGGCGTGAATGAAACAGATGCATGACTGGCGGATCAGGGGTGGGTGACAAGGTAGCAAGTGGGCTAAATTTCCTTTTTCATGATCTGCGCTGGGTAATGGCAGGCTCCGGGGTCTGTTATATTTCGTTAACCTACGTAGTTGAAGTCAAATTTAAAGCTGTGTGATGAATCATGATCTGGGAAACAAGCTGTCCTGGTATCGCAAGCGACTCACGTGAAAAGACAAACGTGCCCGGCATAGAATGCAACCAAGTAATGCATTTCAGAGTAAGACGCGTGTAAGTACACTACAAGTCACAAAGCCAGATAATCTTTCACTTCTTCTTCGGTTAGCTTACGGAAAGTAGGTCGCGGACGCACGGTCTCGCCCCCTTCCTTTGCGGTGTCTAGTTCTTCCACGGTCGGAACTGTGACAACACCGATCTCAATGGTCTTCTCTGTCATCTGCCCCTCGAACCCCTCCTTAAGGGTTAACAGGGCGGTATGAATTGCGTCCTCCAGGCTGATATCATCGTTGTATCTATTTTACGTTAAGGGAACATCAGATCCGTGTGTCACCCTGTGACAAGTGAACATGCGCAAAACTTACCGCTTCTCTAGGAAGGTCTTTGCATTTACCATGTTTTTACCTATTGCACTAGCTTTCCACGCCCAGAATGATCCTGATGGATCAACTTGGTAGAGACAAGGTCCACGGTGAATGTCGTATCCCGCTACCAATAACGACACGCCGAACGGACGCACACCTCTATGAAAAAAATGTGGAGGCTGAGCAAGGGAGTCACGTGTAATATGGAAACGTACCCGGACTGTGTGGCTTCCTGCATGACGGTTGCAATCTCCTGAGTCAAAACTTTCGTGGGTGGGTACTCTCCATGGACTTTCCAGTACGCCTGAGCGCTCTTGCGCGCGCGCGCGATAAGAACTCGGAAATCGGGCCCCATTCCGGAATAAACGATTCCGATGCTAGGACAGACAACTGCCACCTTCTCGATCATTGCATCGTCTATTAGTATGGAGGAGGACTTCTTCTCGGTGGCGATGACGATCCCATTTGATGCTAGAGAGAATGAACGACCGAGACACGGACATTACTATGATGATACCTTTAATCCCGAGGCTTGTGGTCCCCTGCGAAACGGCGGCCAAAGCATGTTCAATCTGCACTAGCTTTCCGCTCGGTGAGAATACGGTCAGGGAGTAGCTAAAGGCGAGGTGAGACATGAAGACAGGTTTCGGTGTGGATGCAATACCTGTAGGCGCCGCCGTCAGCACTAGCCATGATTGTGATGGTCAAGAATTAAAAGGGACGGTCTGCGGAGCGATCAGCTCCTGATGGTACGCGCGTCGGGCACACGCGTCTACACTTGTTTGGACAGTGTTTATTCATTTGATCAAAACGTGTGTAAATAATACTAGCATCGTCCACTGGAATCGTACTAGGCATATTTTCCAACAATTCTACCAATTCTACTTCACTCCACAGCCAACGGTGTCGTCCTCAAGTACGGCTGGAAACATTCCCGTCAGCACGATGTCCTCTTCGGAATAACAGATCTCGCCTTGTGGATTGTGAACTCGGGGAACAACTTCTTGGCTTCCTCGTTAGTCACAGACGGGTGCACAATCACGTCGTCTCCCTTGTTCCAGTTGACGGGAGTCGTTACCTTGTACTTATCGCCCAGCTGCAAGGCTACAACAACTATCAGACGCGAACACAACCATAGATCTCTTTCTTCTCACAATCAATCACACTGTGACCTAGTCAGCACACGGTGTTCAACCACAAGTATGACACCCACCGAAGGATCTCATCAAAGTTTCTGCCGGTGGAAGCAGGGTATGAAATCGTCAGGCGAATCACTTTCTTGGGATCGATGACAAAGACGGTCCGGATCTGTTGGCCGTCAAGGCATGGTCGCGCCAGTAAAGAGACCGGGCACACCGTGAAGGGGAGTCCCTTGCTGTCGCGGTTAGTGGCGTCTTGCTCGTCGAGCATGTCGTACAGCGTAGAGATCTTTCTGTCCTCGTCGGCGATCTGGGATGCAGTCATAAACGCGCACACCATACACAAAGAACTTGCATTACGATTGGGAACTGGACGCTGGTTGGACCGAACTTGGAACCATAATCATTGATATCATTGACCCACTTGTGATGATCCCCGAGGCCGTTGGCGGAGATACCGATGACCTTGACGTTGCGCTTCGCAAAGTCGGGCGCACGACGAGCGACCTCACCCAGCTCAGTGGTGCAGACAGGGGTGAAATCCCCGGGGTGAGAGAATAGAATGGCCTACAAGGCAATTGAGGTGGAAGCTGTGCAGCAGAAAAAAGCACCGATACCCATGAGTCCCCGATCCATTCGTGGAAGTTGATCCGGCCTTGGGTGGTTTCAGCCTGGAAATCGGGGGCGACGTTGCCGAGACGGAGGGAGGGCATGATGTGGTATGATGTGTGCAGGACACGAATGAAAATGATAAGATCTGAAGCCCCTTTAAATAGTCGGTGCTCATGATGGATGATGGATGATGGCGTCTTTTCTTCTCACGACTGATAACATATTCTATTGCAATCGTCGCGTGATCTAGTAGTACGCAACTGCGTGCAATATACTGTGTGGATGTCGTTCTTGTTGTACCTGAAGAATCCCGTCGATATCCTCATCGATATCCGACGACGCCTCGATCTACACGCCGATCAGTCCGTGATCAATCCCCAGCACTTCAACTTACCGCCGCAGCAAGGTCCAGCATCGCCTTCCCTGCGATAAGCGCCTCTTCGTGGTTGTCCTTGATTTCAATATTAATGATGTGAACGGGCTTGTTGAACTCGCCACCCCGACTGAGGAGATCTATGCCATCTGTCAGTTCATTAAAACTACCTCATGTTCCGGACGGAACTACCGTCACAGACAGCGTCGAAGCAGCGTTCCTCGCAAGTGATCACCACCTCGGCAACAGTCCTGCTATCTTGCCACCGTTCCGGAGCCAATTTAATCCTGCGATTGCGGTCCAGCATCTGCAATAGCCCGTTTGCGGTATACCTTGCGCTCGTAAGTCCAAATACGGACATGTTCGTAAGGCTCTGGACTTACAAACGCGGATCCTTGGCCTGCAGCTCTTCATATATGGTATTGTATGGCGTCCCGAATGAATATATATTTGGCTTATCTATCGAAGGACCAGGGAGGCGCACAGCGGAGCCTGTACCGTAGGAGATGACTCTGTAACCTGCTTTCCTGGGTTTTGGTCAGCAGGGCACCCATTTTCCCTGAAGAAAATTTACTCGCTCGAGGACGTGATGTCCCTCCATAGAACGATTCTAGAACACATCAGACATTTTCATTCGCGGCGGTTTCACCTGACATCACCTGGTTACTAGCACAGACAACACAGAATAACGGACGTGGTTTGTAAACAGCGGGGGAAGGTACTTCATTGTTAAACGCGTTGGGGCTCGTGTTTGGTGGCGCCTGGTATTCTGTTTGTTGCAGGTTTGCAGGAGGATCGGTTGGTGGCCAAGGCTGTTGCTGCAACGCTGGCGGGGCTGGTGAACCCGAAGGAACCCTCTGTAGACGGGGGTCCGCACGCGCAAGGCGAGGGTCACGAACTCGACGAGGGTCCATAAGGGACTGCTGGAAGATGGTTCAGAACAGTTCAAAACAAGACTTGGATGGATGAATATCAGCAGTATCTAGAACATTGATGGTCTTCATCTCAACCCAGTAAAGATAATGCGGGTCGATGAAGCTCCCACTCTGAATCATCAGATTGACTTAAAGTAAGATGATACTTACGAGCAGACGAGAGCAGGGAAACTAAGAAGTTGAACCTGTGACGCTGAGTCACGGCGCACCTTGAACTTGACCCCCTCACATCCACGATGTCGTATGTCTTAATTACAGAACACTTACTCTGAGACACTTAGTGCTCAATAGGCTACCGGACATCGCCCAGAGGTTGTCTTCATATCGCCACCCTTCAGATGGTGATTTTCTAATGATACGCCATGCAATTTCCAACAACGAGGAATCCATCGTTACCTTGGACTCTAAAATTAACGAAATCATGGCACAACTAGAGCAGCTCCGTCTTCGCAAGATGGAGCATCAGGAAATAGTCCGGCAGTACCGGTCGTTAATCACTCTTGCGCGACGCATCCCGCTCGAGGTCCTTGCCAGCATTTTTGAATTGTGCGTTGAGAGCGGATGGACCTGTGCTCCCCTTGTCGTATCTCACGTATGCTCCACTTGGAGGAAGGCAGCAGAGTTCCCTCGTGTCTGGTCTCGTGTCTATATTGACTGTGGCCTCGGTGATCCCTTAGCTAAGACGAAATTATGGCTCTCCAGGGCGCAGCAGTCACCTCTCCATATCGTCCTTGACATTCCTTCCAGCACATTCTCTTTTGGAGAAGTCCTGGTTTTATTTTTGGAGCGCTCCACTCAGTGGAGGAGCGTTGTCATCAAGACCCATGATTCCGCCCAGCTAAATCACATCTTATCGCTGATGCACCACCCGTTTCCACACCTGTATAAGCTTGACTTTACAACCGACTGGGACACCCCCGTCGTAGGTCTCGTCGACTTTTCCGCTATTCGTAATGCCCCTGCGTTGCATGAACTTAACATCGAGCAACCAAATTTGCCGCGCTGGAACATCCCCTTCCAATTGACGACTCTGCGACTTGTTCTCTCAACACCGAGAATGGTTCCGACAGAAATCCAAGCCTCCCGATGGGCAAGTATACTTGCTAATCTCCTTGGCTTGAAACATCTGACTCTGGAGGCTTCTTCTGATTCGGACTTCGTTTACACGGGTGATTCTACTCGTGTTGTGGATCTTCCTCATCTCGAGTCACTGACTTTTGTCGTGTTCCCTGACCTTTTCGGGTTCTTGGGTAAAATGCGCGCTCCGGTGCTCCAAAAGTTACTTCTCCGTCGTTGTCCAAGACACAATGAACACGCCCTCGACTCGGCCGGACCAGCCGTCCGCCGTTTCTTGGGGTCATCGCCGCAAATAGAGTTGTTAGAATTGCATGATATAGATTTGTCTAGGGAGGAGTTAGCGCAATGCTTCACACTATTACCCCGACTGGAGCAACTTCGCTTACACGACAGCGACATATCAGAAGACGAAGTGAAGCTTTTGCATGGTCCTGTGGGTTTATGTCCGAACCTTGTTCGGTTGGATGTACGTTGGTGCGTACACCTGACCGGCTCGGCGCTCGTTCACCTCGTCAAGAGCCGGGTTCGAGTTGACGTTGAAGGAGACAAATCGCAAACTGTACTAGAGCAAGCCGGTGCATTGGAGGAGGTGACTGCTATAAACTGTTTGCACGTGAAGGAACGGGACGTTCTCGATATTGCTCAGTTCACGGTGTGCAGGCTTAAGCTGAGAGCAGAGGATGACTTTTGTCGTGAGTTCTCCGATTTGATGGGTCATCGGATTTGAAGGTTAACGTCGTTGATTCAGGCCAGAGAGGTTGTTGTGCCAACGAGAGATACAGGCAACGCATGCGCCTTCGACACAACATCACTTTCCATGAGAAGGATCCGATCCTTGCTAGAATCGTTCTTTGAGAATTGAGCTGGATTCACAAGGTGTATATAAAGAGTATCACGTTCATTGTCAATGATGTCGGTCACAAACTATGGTAAACGGTGGTAGAAAGAACACCGCACACCTCAAACTAGGATCCACTCGTATGATTCATCTCCCACCGAAATGCAATCATTGCCTTGCCAAGTATAGGCAGACAATGTTCTCAGCATCAGCGGTTCTGTAAAAAAGTGCGACCCGGTTTTCGATAAGTATAAAGCCTGCTTTGAATTGACGCGAGGTCTTGACGATTCAAGTTCAAAGTATGTGGCTGTACACCGATATCTGTCACGTGATCAACCGTCTAACTCGAGTGCTGTGTGACGCACCTTGGGCTGACAACTTTTCTTGGGCGTCATGGGATACAACGATCGTACTACGGACTTTCGAGAAGCCGTAAGGTCGAAAGAAGGTTTGGTTTCGCAAGCCAAGCGGCGAAAAATTTTAGATGAGGCTGAGCCTCGCGATACTTTCGGAAAGCGGTACATGGAGGAGGCCCATATCATCGTATGCCCATTGTTCGAGATGTCTACATATTTATTGACACTTCCTTCCCAGCTGAGCCACATAACCGCCCTAACCCGTGTGTTACACAACATTCGGCGTCCTTACCTCAACATCGATTCGAACCCAAGTCCACTGGTGCGGCAAGGTTCACGAAATCTTGACCTAAACAATTCCCAGCAGTCGTGGTCGAACATCAAATATCTTTCAAACGAGGAGAGGGACCAGATTGATCTCCAGGCGCAGCTCATACTTGTCCGCTGTGCGGATCGAGTGAAGGAAATGGAAGCTCTCGAAAAGCGTGCGTTTCTGTTTCGTTTTGTTGCTAGAGCAGTATTTTGAGCCTGCGCACCCGAACAGGGCGTGCGGAGCTGGCCGCACGCAACGTGAATCCCCTTGCACGATTTCTCCCTGCGAGACTGGTGCAAGGGGATTTAGCCATGCTTCCGGAGTATCTTGCTGCCCACCATGCGAGCATAACGTGGTACCTTAGTCGGCGCTTGACTGAAGCGAGCCAGCACCAGAGGGAACTACAGGAGGAGCGCGTAAAGCGGCAACTAGATCGGACGCGTACCCTCGGTTCCAGCGCCGCCCGCGAAGCTGTGACCATATCTAAGGATGTTGCACAAGCGAGGCAACCGTCGACTACTGAAAGCTGGCTTGGTGGCGCTTCTTCTGCGCTCGTGTCTGGTATTGCTGCCACAATCGGTTCTGCTTCCAGCCGATCAGCTGCCGTCAAACCACCCGGATCCACGCCTTCCGTGGAGAACTCGGATGACGACGATGAAGAACTGGAGTTGACTGGATCGCAAATTCTCCAATTCGAGGCAGAGAATGCGAACATTCTACGGTCGGTGCAGGATACGCTGGAATCGGTGCAACAGGCGGAGGCACGCTTGACGGACATTAGTAATTTGCAAATGGAGCTCATCACGCACCTCACACGTCAGACTGAGCTTACCGAACAGCTCTATGAGGATGCAATAGCAACCACTTCCACCGTTGAAAAGGGGAACGTACAGCTCAAGGAGGCACGACGAAGGGCAAAGGACAGCAGAATATTTATTCTTGTGTTCCTTATTGGGGCCAGTCTGTCTCTACTGTTCTTACATATGTATTAGACCCTCAGCACGGATAGTATAATTGTCTCCATAAGCGGACTACTCTGCGCATCGTCGGGGTGGATATAGGATGCTATTTGTGGCAGTTTTATTTCTAAGTATTCGTTCCAAGTCTACGGCGATGAGGAATTTTCAAGGAGAGGAACACCTTCGGGTATTTCCGCCGCGTCCAGCGCGTCAGTGGTCGAGCGACTACTATCCAACACATTGGTTTCCTTGCGCACGAAGTAGTATACAACGCTGTGACAAGTTAGGGGGCCGCCAAATCCAATGCGGAGAGAATTCATACGAGCTTGAAATGATGGCGATCAAAATGCCACCGACGACTAGGCAACTATTGATGAATATCGTTGCTGATCACAGGATCGTTAGCCTGGGAATGACTGGGTGTGGTGAGCATACTGGTGTCCATATGGCTCCTTTGTTCGCCATCCGAAAAACTTGCGATACGCGATCCAACGAACACGTAAACCAAAACGCGAGGCAGTACAAATAGTGTGGCAAACGTGAATTGGCCCAAAGAAACCGACTCGATGCTCTAAACGTATGACACTCAGGAGCTGGTATCGCTAGGTTGAACCAACTTACGGCGAATAGGGTGTTGGAATATACCCATGGAGGAAACGGCGAGACACGGATGAGGATGATGAGGGGTAAACCCTTTGCACGCTGCTCAACGGAATGGGTACAGGAGGACACGAGGGAGTGTGATACATCGAAGTACTAACGATGACAGCTTCGAGCGCTCTCCATCTTTCATTGGTAGCGGTCCATTTGCGCAGTCGATCACTGAAGATAGAACGCAAGAGAATGAATACGAGGGCTGAGCCGCCAACGGTAGAGATAGCGGCGGGAATGAAACCCTGCATGCCATAGGTGAAGCCACAGAGATTCAAGAGTGTTGTGTGGCCGATGAAAGGAGGAAATGATATCAGCACTGAACGAATTCAGAAAGGGATGGATGATGAGAATGTGAGAGTGCGTACCAATCGCAATTATGAGAATGAAGGAACCATAAGGAAGACGGCGAATTACGACGGCGAGGTCATACATGAACTGGGCGATGCGGGCTGGAGTGACCACAACGATGAAAGCAATTAGGCACACGTAAAAGAGGAGGAGAGACCATATAGCGGCCTAACTGCTGTGATTATCACAGACCCGGAGATAGAGGGCGAGCTACTGAACTCGCCTTGCCGTAAAAACTGAGCTTCTGATACTGCGTAGAAGTTGACCTTGTAAGAGTGCGCAAATGAACGTTGGGTAAACCGCATGGGACCATCATAATGATGACAGTATACGAGGAGTACCGACCATGGTTCGCTGACTTTGAAATTAGTGTACTTATTTGTGCTTATCACGTGATAACTACCGCCACTAGCTCACTCGTCGACTATCACAGCCATATGGAAAAGTTCTCTTCGTTCAGAGTGAGCGTGTACATAATTCAGCCGTCGGTCTATTTCTATCTCATGCCTACACTGATTAGGACCCTGGAACGGGAATACAGGTCGGCCCGTCCTTTCTTTTCCACCGAGTAGATCCTGAACACGAGTCAATCGGCTCAGCCCTTTCTTCCACCGGTTCCACCATCAGAACATCACCTTTTTTTCGCGCTCTTGGTCCCAGTTCGTGTCATATTCGCTATTTTGCGGTCGGCGCTGGTCGTCTCCATCGCCATACTACATCTCTTCCTTGTGAGCGTGCTGTGTGCACTTTTTGTAAGTCCGACACCCAGTTCCTCCGTTATTTCGCCTCAGAATTAGACACCGGTTCCCCCACTCCGTCGCCTCGTCGAGGGGGCGAGCACGGTGACGTTATGCCGGCTTGCCCTTTTCGTACTTGGTTTTCTGTGGATTCCAGAAGAACAGGTGGCTCGCAAACGAGGGTGCGTCTCTACCTGTCGAACACTACTTTACTTACTCAACCTTCGCTCAGGAAGTCGATGGATGTGCCCTGGTACCCAAAGGCTGGGGACATCATTGTCTCTAACTGGAGCTCTTGGATCGATGTTTTGTGGCTTGCATACCGGTGAACCAGCAGCTAGGCTTTCTATTTACAACTAATTCTCATTAATCACAGGTTCAACCCCGTTTTTATCTTTCCCGTCGCTGACGAGATGGTTCCGTCTGTACCCCTACCTGCTGATCGGAAGACCATCTCTTACACACCCGGTCGCAAAACGGGAACGGGTTCCGCTGCAGTATCCACCCCGAGCCGAGCAGTTAGCCCACGCATACCCATCCGTGGCTTTCGCCAAATGTCTTTGTTCTCGATGATTCGAGTTACTGGCAAAACTCCCTTGCCGCCTTCCTCGGGCTTTACCTCCCTCGACGCCATCCGAAAATCTGCTCATCGTCCGGTCGTGGTTTTTCCCGAGTGCACAACAAGCAATGGACGTGGTCTTCTTCGATTTGCTCGCGTTTTTGAAGGCTACAACGTCCCAGTGAAAGAATGCGACGTGTTCATACTTTGTACCAGGCATGGATATTAGCCAATCCACTTCAACGCCGTCTCATGCAAACCTCCCTAGATACAATCCCCCGACCCTTTTGGAGCCATCTCTTACACACACAGTTCCATCCTTGGCATTCAACCCGTTTTCTCATCTATTCACTATCGCAACTTCTTTATCTTCACAGAGCATGTCAGTTCGTATGCTCCCACTTTCCGAGTCACCTTCTTCCCGACTTTTCGTGGTGAGCGACTTCGTGCAAGAACCGTCTGTTGACATGCTCTCCGATGTCTGCGCGGCCCTACTTGCAAGAATCGGTAAAATGAAACGCGTCGGACTCGGTTGGGAAGATAAGGTTTCTTTTCTAGACCTCTACCATGGTCGGCGGTCGTGACCTTATCATTGGGTCTGGCTGCGGTAGGTGCAGGCTATATTCGACTCATCGACCCTGTTTGTGCTTAGAAGTTTCATCTGCGGATCACTCGCCCAAAAGGCTAATCTCCATTCATCATTCATCAAAGTAATCAATGATCGAATGACTGGGATAGCATTACATATAAGATATACCTAAAATCTAACCAGAGAAATGCGATAATATACAAAACTAGCAGTGACAAGAGATCCGAACAAACTTGATAACCTACATCCTTGACTACACATGTGTTCCAGATCTCTCAAAACCATCTCATGTAGCTGGTGGATTTAGCACATCTTGCATCAATGTTGCCCACCTCTCATCTATGCCTGACTCGCCAGAGATCAAAATATCCCAATTATCAAGGCTACTGACTACTGGCTCCGCGGACGGTGACCCAAAGAAGTTGATGTCGGTAAAGTTCCGCATGAACTGCTCGTCGAAGGAGATGGGGGGTGGTGTCGGTGCAACGGCTTGCTGAGGTGACGGTCCAGGAGTTATACCAGGCACACGGCTAGGGAATGTATCAGGTGGGAAACTAGCCTTTGGGTTAAAATGGAATTGAGTCTGTGGGGAGTTGGCACTGAGTAGCGTTGGACTGGGCGCCGTCGGGGGTGGCAACATCGACAAATATTCGACAAGTGATGGATGGACATCAGGTACAGGGTCCGAATGGGTAGGACTGTCCTCCGACATGGCCGACGGAGAACTCGCTGTACTTGGAGACAGCGAAGAAGTATTCTGACCCTTCCTGCGACTTTGCTGAGACAGGATTCTGCTGACCAGGATCTTTGTCTGGCCCCCGAACACTGCGAGCTCATCAACACCAGTTTCTGGGAGGAGAGCAGCTGAGCTGGCGCCGAGAGAACTGGCCCTATCAGAAGGTAATTGACCCTGTGCCTGTTCAGCTTTGGCTTTCAGATGCATGAGAACAGCCTGAATTATGACCATTATTGTTTGGGCCCTATGAATACAGAGAACTGTGACCTACCAACCCGTTCTTTGCGCGAGGTGACACTGCTGCACCACTTTCGAACAAGTTCAGTGCCAGGTCAAGTTCCAACCGCGCCGCAGGTGCCATTGTAGAAGATGGTGAGCGAGTGATGATAGTTCCGACAATAATCTGGCAATGTGAAATAAGCCTGTGACAGACTAATGGGAAACGAACTGACCGCCGCGGACAATAGATGGCTCCACATCGTCCAAAAGCGAGCAAACAACTCTGGATATTTCTGAAAGTTCAGGGCAATAGTCTTTATGATTGCTGAAGCACACCGATAAGCAGCTAGAAAGGATGGTGCGAATGGGCTACGAAGTGGATTAGAAGGTAAGTCCAGCATGGCTTGGGCGAAGAAGCTGCGGTGTAGGTACAGCATTGCTAAAGACATGTCATCAGTGGCATAAGAAGATCAGAAAATAAAAACACGCCTGAAGTCCTAAACTGGAATAGGATCCGTCCCTGGACAAACGCGGTTGGTGTAGTGTACTCGTCGTTGGAACTGCAGCGGTACAAATTAAGTGAAGGTGGGAGGGCCCTCTCCCGAATTTTCCGATCCAATTCTAAAATAGTCTCGTACGTCGGCGGCGTCGCAGTAAGCGTAGATTCCAGAACTGGTATGAATATATCTCTCGTGAAAGAGTATTTCCAATGAAAAACTAAAAGTGATTCAACTTGTGTTATATGATGATCTGAAGAAACCTTACAGCCCATCTCAATTTCTCCTTTGTTGTTGATGGTTGTTGTCTCATCATCAGGAAATTCACAGTCAACATATGAAAGACTGATCGATGGTGGGCGTCCAAGAGCAATGCTCTGTTACAAGTGGGTATGAGTCCCCACCGGGCATCCTAAAAGAACTTACATGGAACATATCGGCCGATAAAAGCTCCCAGAAGAGAATCCGACGCCGCTGGATTGCTTTAGGAGGCATGTTAAAGCGAGCAGGATCGCGATCTAAGTACCGATCAGAACATAATCGATGACGACTACGCAAACATACGTAGGCCCATCTGCCAAAGAAATTAAGATCGTCCGACAGTCGTAGTTAGCACTTACACTCTGGGCAAGCTTATTCGCAAACGAGATAATAGACCATGCACTGTCAAGCGTAGGATGTCTTCCACTATTTGCATAGTAGTACGCCATTAAAACCAAGGCTTGCAAGGTGTGAGAAGTGGGTAGATCATAAACTGGCTGTAAAGACAATACAAGGCGGGCCAGATGGAAATAATCCTCGGCTTCGCCGTTGTAAGGAGGGAGAGTGAGGTCCGTAAGTGCGCCGTGAGCAAACACCATAAACAAAACGGCCAGTGTGTGTGGTGAAATCTCTCTGTCAGTCCCCGTATTTTTCTTCCTGTCCTGAGAAAAGGCATAAACAGGGGCTAGGATCTCATCAATGAGCTCTTCACGGGTGATCGGCCGAAAAACCCATGCGGCATTTTCCAGGTAGGTTTCGCAAAGGGTAGTAGCACGCGGATACTCAGGGAGAAGATCAAGCACCGCGTCCAAGAGCTCACTCTGCTTTCCGTCATCACTGATACCTGCAATATTGAATGGGAGGAGCGATGCCAAACGCCTTATCTCAAAGGAAGCTGGAGGTAGCTCGTCGATTAACCCAGAAGATCCTGGGTCCGTACCGCTCATTTCTGCCCCGGCCTACAAAAAACAATGCATCAGCCGGGATATGCATCGATATCAAATGGCGCCAACCAAAAAGAGCGTCTACGATTAGGTGTCATGAGTACTCCTAACCTCGTGAATTGCGGCGGGAAACCAACCTCGGAACCTGCTGTACGGCCAAAGTAATGGGAATCACCTCGTTCCGTTATCGTGAGGGTCCCCAAGCCATCAAGCGGAAGGCAATGCTGGTCCATCGAGGAATCACGCGAGGGTGATTCCGGTCCATATTTGATGGCCAATAATTCGTCGGTCAACAAAGGGTGAACATCAGAGGAAGTTCCTGCTTGAAATATTGCCAGGGCATCTTCCAGGGCACGTATTCGATGACCCATCTCGCCGATTTTGCGATGCAGATGTTCCGTGTCAGCAAGGACAAATCTGGGGCCGGAAATCATTGAACTGGATGTACGTGACCATGTTGTCGAATACCAACCGAGTCCCCTGTCCGGTGGATAGGCTTCCTGTTATGGTGGCATCAAGTATGGATCGTTAGAAATGACAGGAGCGCAGACCATTGGGACATATGGTGTGACAACCCCTTCGTACACAAGAGCCACACGGCAGTTTCTTGTCACATTTGAGCTTTAGTCTATGGTGGAGAGGTGAGGGTAAAAGGGGAGCGCCAGGAGACAAAGCACCTTCTACACTCTGCACAGGATATTTCTCCTCGGGCACGCTTGAGCTCGATCTCTTCCTCAGTCGATACTTTGCGAAACTGACGGCGAGAAACATTCAATGCGAGTGTTTTTGAGGTGTCGACGGGCATGATCTGCTACGCGACCAGAGAACGATCCAAAGAAACCCAGTCAGATAACTACTCCAGGTAAGACGTGCTTGGTCAGAAAATCAAACGTCACGTGATTCAAACGCGTCGCGTCTACGACTTGCCTCGTCGCTGTGCCGTACTACGCTCGCTCCTCGCCATGTACTTCTCTCCAGGCGCTTGTTTGGCTCTCGTCGTCGGACTTACACCGCTGGTCGGTGCGGCAGCCACGAACACCACTCGCACGACCACCACGCCGTCGCGCAACTCACACTCCTTATCAGAAGCGTACCAATTTGATCCTCGAGACGGTTGGGAATCCGTCATAGTAACAAACCTACGATACAAGTACCGCCGCTCGCCCACTTCGTCTCTTGTGACGTCTTCCGCGACCACCCCTAATAAGACCGCGAGTAGCGTGCTCAAGCGTCCATCCCGCCCAAGCACTGAGCATGCTTCCAGGAAGAGTTTCCTCAGATCTGTTGGAGAATCCTTGGGAGAGCTCACAAAAAATATCATCGCTAGCGGCGAGCCAGAGTCTGTTACCCTCACCTGGTCTGGTCATCAAGTCACTTCGTCCCTAACCTCCTCCTAACTTCTGCGACGTTGCCAGGTATACCGGTCATGATCTTCTCAACCCTAGCTGCTGGACTGAGCCAAAGTGGACACCTACGGTACTGTGTAGATCATCGCCATTCGACTCATTTCTCACCCGCACGCCTACCTGCAAGGATCAATCCTTCGTCGCGGCTCTCACGCTTGAGGGATGGTTAGGAAAACCAAAGTGCTTCAAGTTTCTCGAACGTGTGTGATGTTCGTCTTTCAGCTCCCATTTAGTTTACCTGCTCTAGTCTGCAAAAAGTCCACCAAGTGTACATTTGTCAGGGTGGTGGACACCTGTGCAGGATGTGAAAAGGGATCCAAACATGTTGACGTCACTCAGGCAGCCTTCCAATCATTGGGGCCCTTAAAAGACGGTGTCATGACAGTATGGATGCGCGAAGCATCAAATCCCACTGACTGGTAGGTGCACATACTCAGGACAGCGTCACGACAACAATCCTGAGATACCAAACTTGCTAGGGACGTTGCCCTTTGGGGCCCCAAAGACACTTGATAACGATGTATTTCTAGATTTGTAGTACTCCGCATACACGAGAGCATAATAAATGCAAGTATCAAGTTTTGACGCTCACCCTCTTCCTCTTTTTTGCCTGGCCGATCACCTGGGACACTTTCAATTCGTCAAAATCCTCTTTCTCGAAGAAGAATGCGGTTCTCTCTGCTTCACTTTTACGGCGGATGTACTGTAAAGCGGCCAAGTTGTACCCGATCGTGTCTTTCTCGCGTCTGAGAGTGTTTCTTAAGTGAATTCTCATCGCAATTAAAGTTGTTCGCATGATCCGATTAGCCACCATCTGGTGATGATGAGTCTTGAGGAGGAAGAATGTGATGTATGAGACGAGTACAATATTCCATCCCTGTTTGGCATAAGGTTAAACTAAGCACGGGGAGACACCGGGGAAACATACCCTTTTTGCACACAAGTCTAGATATTGCATTATAGACAGTACCTTGCTGAAGGGTAGCACCAACAACGCATCGTATAACGCGGTGCGGGGAATCTTTTCGATAACCCTCAGGACGTAAGCCTCTGGTTCCAAATCCAGCGCCGCAAGAATGGGGTTACGGGGGGGAGGCTGTAGACCAGCAGGTTCAAGAGTGCCAGGTCGTGCTTTCTGCTCTTCGAAATTTCGGAGAGTAGAGCGCTCGTTGTCTGCGAGATCGAGAGCTTCCATGATACGCTCCCCAGCCATGAGCGTGCTTATGGTCTGTTTGGTCACTCCAGCGACTTCAGCGGAGGGTGCGCCATCAGCGTTTTCTCCTTGCCCAATTGTGTCATCTGGCCTATTCAAGGTTGCCACAAAATCGTTCTCATATAACTGCTCTAGTTCTCGTTCGCGTTCTTCCTCAAGGAAAAGCTGTAGATTCATCAGTTTTGCATGATAAACAAAGTATTAACAGACCCAACTGGTTCGTCTAATTTTTCCCAGATCCGAATTGATTTATCGTGAGACCCCGTCACCACGAAATTACCGTGATGGCTAACCGCCAGAGCCCAGATCTCGTTGTGGTGTCCGTCGAGTTTCTGGATGTTCTCGAACTGCAATCGCAACTCAACACGCGAAAGAAAAAAAAATCGAAGGGAGACACCTTGTCACCATCCCAATATTTTAGCATTTTATCTTTCCCTACTGTCCAGAAGTAGTGTGATTTTTTCTCGAATAGAACGTGGGTGACGCCGTCTTCATGGGCAAAGATTGATTTGTGACAATCTCCGAAATCAAGGCCCCATATTTTGACATTCTTGTCGGCAGAACAAGTCACGATCAGCTTTGAGTCATCCGAAATATCCATCGCAAGGACCGGTAACTGACAATGATGTATATGTATCATAGTGAAGCAGAGGACAACCAAGACTCACCTTGTGTCCGTATAACGAGAGGAAGAATTTTAGAGTATCTTGATAGAAGATTTTGACCGTGGAGTCCAAAAGGGACACAGCAAGGAGTTTTCCATTCGGACTGTATCTCACTGACAGTACGTCGTCGGACATTTTGAGGGTGCGTGTGTGCACTAGCGATAGGGACTTCTTTGGCTGATTCTACGAGTATCACGACTTGAGTATAGCAATCAAAGTTGAGAAAGGACCACGAGACCTCATCCACGACAGGCACATTACGCTCGAATTCCCAAAACTTGACCTCTTTGTCGGCGCTCCCACTAACAAGTACCCTTTCATCCTGTCTGAGATGTATCGACCAAACAGTCGAGGAATGTGCTTTAACTGTATCGATGAGAGCCGAAGAGGCTATATCGTGAATCAAGATGTCGCCCGATTTCGTGCCAACGGCAAGCTGTCTGGAGTATGAGGCAGTGATGACCAGTTCGAACAAACAGTACCAACGTGTCTGTCGCCTGGTAGGAAGGTGCTGCAGATGGCGTATCCACAGTCCATAGTACGGATGCATGCCATTGTTTTCACATTCCACAATTTGAGTGTCCCTGTGAGAAACGTCAGGTATGCCGACTGGTTTACCAGTCTACCTACCATTGGATGCGGAGGCTAGAATCTGGTCATCGGAACTCAGACAGAGCGCCCGCACATCTGTCCGGTGTCCTGGAATGTCGAGCGAATAAATTCGACTGGACTCGGGGGGTTCTTTCGAATTCGAGAGTGGTGGTATGTCATAAACTTCTAACGCGTTCGACGCGAGTGCTACAAGGACCTATTTATTCATTGTGTGAATGGATATGTTCATCGTGCATAGATATAACTAACCTGAACACCTGGTCTTTGGCCATTGGCATCCTTGGTACCAAAGTCAAATGACCTTATTTTACCGCTCGCTCGGATAACTAGATAAGGTGTGAATAGATCGACAAGGCCGATTTCAGCTGCGTCTGTCTCGCCATCGTCTGCTCTATCGATTGCTTCTTCTTCCAGTTTGGGTTTTTTTCCTTTTTCTTTCGCGCGTTTTTTGCGCCGAGCCTGTTTCTTCCGCGCCTCGTCTTCCGTCCGTATGCGAAAAACTTCAATTGATCTATCATGCGACTGAATAGCAATATAGGGTTGCGAGTCATGGAATGAGACTTGAGAAACACGGTGATGCGAAGAAAGAGGAAGCGCAGCGACTGGTTGAATCATCTTGCTGACCTACGTAGATGAAAATAAAGCTCTCGTAAGCCTGTTTGTCTATAGTATCCTACGTGGTGGAGCATACTTCTCCTGATTCCGTTGTTTGCAAGCCCGCTGCGAGAGCATCATGGTCTATCTTCCATGCTTTCAGGTCCCCTTCTCCGCTTCCAGTGAAGATGAGATTGTGCTGTGAACTCAGATCCATCGACCACACTTCTGAACGATGGGCGACGACAGTCTGAACACAGTGTTGGGTGGAGAGATCCCATAGTTTGAGGAGCGTATCTTTCGAGGTAGAAAGAAGGAAACCATTCGAGGTGCCAGTAGAAGTTGAGGGTAATTCCGAGGATGGCAAGAAATGAATGGCAGTGACTTGATCACGGTGCCCACGAAGCCTGAGGTGCGGTGCATGGATGACAGATATCTAAGACAGGATTCTGCGGTAGCTTACCTATATAATCCAATTTCCGCAACGATGTCCCATACAATCAGGTTTGTATCTTGCGAACCGGATGCGAGCCTTGCTCCTTGGCTGTCGAATGCGAGTGCCGTCACAGCTTTTTGATGGCCATTGAAAGTTGCACGGACAGTGCCAAGGGCGCTGTCCCACAACCGAACCGAACCATCAGCATATCCAACGGCAAATAGATTTAGCTGGGGAGAGCGTTGAATGCATGTGACCTCTGCTCTGTGGCCAGTTTCGTGCCACATCGCGAGCTTGTGTGATTTTCAGAACGGCATAAAAGAGCAGACGAGTGGCTCAAATTACCATGTGCCCTTTTTTCATGTCCCAGACGAGGACGTCCTCTAGGGCGGGGACATACGCGTGTCTACCATCATACAGAGAATTTGACGAGATACTGCAAATCAGACCAAAGGCCTGCACTGCAAGTTAGAAAAGGCCAAGAAATGACCAACTAAAATGTTACCTGCGTAGGGCCATGCCTGAGATAACTCTGGACCATGGTAGTCACTAGTTCAAGTTGGTGTTTTTGAAAATTGTCTTGAGCACTACTCCTCCGAATTAGGAAGGGGTTCACTTGGCCAAAGCAGCTTTGCAGTCCTTTACACCAGACGATGATGCTATATCCAACAGCCCCAGAAGCTGCAAAACGTTTCTTGACATTCATTAATGCGTCTCCAACACCATTCCATGCCATTCAGAATGCTGGTGTGCGACTAGAACAAGCTGGATTCCGAAAGGTGTTTCGATTAACTATTCACCAGTCGCTATCCAACCAATAAACATCGACATCTTCAGATCAGGGAGACAGATGACTGGGAGAAGAATCTTGAACCAAGGGGGAAGTACTACTTTACGCGGTATGACGATCCAACACTCATCATCGTTCCTTATCTCATGAAATTCTCAGTAACCAGGCCTCCCTACTTGCGTTCACCATCCCTCCAAACTGGAAACCGGGTGCCGGTGTCTCTATCGTGGCGACTCACGTAGACAGTCCCAACTTGCGTGTGAGCTGTATAAAATGCCAATCTGAGCTTTGAAATGTTCTTACTCTCTGTCAGGTGCGCCCAGTATCGAAGAAGAGCGAAGTTGGATATCTTCAAGTGGGTGTTGAAACTTATGGTGGAGGAATCTGGCACTCGTGGTTCGATCGTGATCTGTCCCTGGCGGGGCGCGTTGTTGTCGCGCGACGGGACGGCTCTTTCCAGTCAAAACTTGTCAAGGTCGACCGGCCCCTGCTGCGGATTCCGTCTTTAGCTATCCATCGTGAATGTCCTTCATGTTTGTACAGAAAAATCGCTAATGGACTCCAGTTGACCGAACCCTCGACGCCGGTTTCAAGTTTAATCAGGAAACTGAATTCGTACCGATTGCCGGCCTCATCGGGGAACAACTGAACAAAGAGACTAAAAAATCAAGCGATTACTGTGCATCCAGCATCGAGGACAATCACCATCCAGCACTCTTGGCGGTTCTTGCCGATGAGCTTTCCGTCGCACCTGAAGAAATCCACGACTTTGAATTGTACGTATACCGCTGTATCGCGAGTTCGTTGTTAAGTTTCTTCGTCAGGCAACTGTATGATACACAGCCCTCGGTACTAGGCGGCTTCAACAACGAATTCATTTTTAGTCCTCGCTTGGATAATCAGTTTTCATCGTAAGTTGCAACATTTCCATCTCAAGTACGTAGCTACTTACAGGTCCAAGATTTTGCGCTGTGGAAGCCTTAGCGAGTCACGTCGAACACCCTAACTTCCATAACCTGAAAGGAAACGTGAATTGCATTGCCCTGTTCAACCATGAAGAGATTGGCAGTGTCTCGACCACCGGGGCCGAGTCATCCCTGATCCCATCACTCTTCGAGAGGCTGTCTCCGACACCGGCCTTATTTTCTCAATCGGTTGCCCGATCCTTCCTCGTGTCGGCTGACATGGGTCATGCGGTTCACCCCAACTACGCTTCGAAACACGAAGAGAATCACAGGCCTCGGATTAACGGAGGGATAGTTGTGAAGACCAATGCCAAGCAGCGCTACGCTTCTGATGCTATAGGGACTTTCCTTTTCAAGAAAATCGTCGAGCGCAAGGGCGGAAGAGTGCAAGAGTTCGAAGTTCGCAATGATATGTAAGTGGCGCCTTGCCATGCAAGTGTTGTATAACATCGTAATATTAAAACGCCCTTAGGCCCTGTGGATCTACTGTCGGCCCGATGCTCTCGAAGATCGGTATCCGCACTGTGGACGTCGGCAATGCCATGTTATCTATGCATTCGATAAGGGAAACGGGGGGGACGCAAGATCTCCAACACGCTATTGATGCGTTCGGTTCTTTATTTGAAGGATTCGCGGAGCTCGATAAGTCGCTCTTGGTAGACTGATATGATCAGCTGGCTCATAGTCGACGAGAAGTGAACTTGTAAATAGTACATATGATGTTGGGCCCAAGGGCGCCGACGGACACGAACTGGATTGGAAAATATCATCGTTTTTGTCGCTTCCCATGATCTTCTCCTGGCTCGCCGCCGATGCCCGACAAGAGCCGTCGTTTTTTTGCCGTCCTAGAATAGTGAGCGAGAACCCATTCTTTTTCTGCTTCTGTCTGCTCTATGGTCCCTTGCCTTATTTCGTACGCTAATAAGGCGGTTAGCGAGTGGACACCATGTATAGCCACGCTAACATACCTTTCATTTCAAAACGGGGCCCGACTTCGGCCAGTTGAACATCACCAGGGACCTTGACGAAGACATGATGGCTATCGAGCAGTGAATCAATTCGCGGATTGGCTAACAAATTTTAGTGCTCACCGGAATGAGATAAAATCATCCTCATTTGCAAACGTCATCACACGTTTGCTGTCCTCCTTTGGAACCGGGAACAAGAACTTAAGAACATCCCTTATCCGCATGCCGAGTTTCGAGGTGAATTGTTCAAAAATAAGGTGCGGGTACTGTTCTGACACAGTGGACGATTTGTAAGAGCCAATGTCATGACGAAGCGCGACGTTGTGAAGTGTGAAATGAACTGTTGGGCCATGGGGGAAGTGGGAAACGATCAATGTATCTGGAAACAGGTGTTAACCACTCGAAACACCATCAGGAAGTTGCACACCTGGGATGCCCCGGTGCTCGTGCAAAACAATCAGGTCGGTTATGTCGTTGGCACGACATGCTTCCGCTAGCTCTTTCACGACGTAGTTTCCACGGTTTATTCGACGCGAGTTGGGGAACACCAGTCGCATTTCCTGTGCAATGATGAATATGGGTTACCTCGCTGCATGGGGCTGACGCATACCTTTGCGAATTGAAGAAGTTTTGAACTGGGATCTCTCGAAGTAGTGATCACGATCTTGGGGTCGTTTATACCGGCGTGAGAGTACTCGCTATCGATATGCGTCGACGGTTCTGCAAGCCGAGTGAGCTAATGCGAGTAGATTGGACCGTACCACCAACCTTGTTGAGCGTCATCGAACGCGAGATCTTTTCCTAGATCCTTGGCGTCCTTTTTGAGTTCTGTCGGAAGTGGATTCCCAGATGCAAGGGCATCCTTCAGCTGACGCTTGCGCTCGTAGCTCTGCCACTCCTGTGCCTCCAATGATTTTTCGTATACATATTGCCTCCGCTCGCGAGCTTGTCGCCTTAGCTGGGAGTGAATGAGACATGTAATAAATGGGACCAATCAGCATACCCACCATGTTTCGACGGCAAACTGCAGCTGGGCGGGAGGAGTAAATTTGATGATCACGTGACTGCGTAGAACACAGGGGTTCCCGGGTAATACAGTGGGATTTGGTCCGAGTCCTCCGTGGGTCCTGGCATGTGCTCTCGTCGTTGTCCGCGACGTCCACGCATGGCTGAACGGCTATTGTTGCAACGAGATTCCCATGAGGAACGACAACACTCCACAACAACGCGAGAGACGCGTCGCGTAATTTGTTAGTTGAACGAACCAAATACACGCAACGCGTTTGACGCATAAAACCCGGGTGTCGCGTCCCGCTTGCACCAGTACAGTTCCAAGTCTCTTGTATATCTTCAATGGTTGCTACTCTCTCTCTTTCCCGTGTATCATCTCCTCAACCCACCCCTAGCAAAAAGGTGTGTGGGCAGCTCCTTCTCTGTCTCCTCGCTCACCTTTCCTCTAGGCTGCGGAAGCCATTGCAGCCTTCTCACTGGATACCCCCTCCAAGCCGCTCTCCGACAAGCAAATTTTGATCGATGACAAGAAGCGGTCGGTCTCCCCGGACACCTTGGGTGACGACTCCGACGCGGAAGAAGTCGAGCTTGAAGCTCTCCGGTCAAAGTTTGTCGGTGAAATAGATCTTCCAGAATGTAAGTCGTCTCATTCTACGTGCCACGTACCCGCTCATACATTTATTCCCACAGGCGAAGAGCCACTATTGAAAGATTCGAAACGGCGTTTCGTCCTCTTCCCCATTCAATATCATGAAGTAAGCCAGCTCGTCCCTTCCTTATAACATTGGGCTGACGCGTGGTAGATTTGGCAAATGTACAAGAAAGCAGAAGCTTCCTTTTGGACCGCTGAAGAGATGGACCTTTCTAAAGATCTTCACGACTGGAACACCCGTCTCAACGACAATGAACGCCACTTTGTCTCTCATGTACTCGCCTTTTTCGCTGCGTCCGACGGCATAGTCAACGAGAACCTCGTCGAACGTTTCTCGAACGAGGTTCAGGCTGCCGAAGCACGATGCTTCTATGGTTTCCAGATTATGATGGAAAACATTCACTCTGAAACGTACTCACTCCTCATCGACACCTACATTAAGGACTCTGCCCAACGCGAGTATCTATTCGACGCTATTGATACTATTCCGTGTGTCAAACGCAAGGCAGACTGGGCCTTGAAGTGGATTTCGGACCAACGTTCAACATTTGCCGAACGCTTGGTTGCATTTGCCGCCGTCGAGGGCATTTTCTTCTCGGGTTCCTTTGCGTCTATCTTCTGGCTCAAGAAGCGCGGTTTGATGCCCGGTCTCACGTTTTCCAATGAGCTCATCAGCCGCGATGAAGGCATGCATACCGATTTTGCATGTCTACTCTTCAGCCACCTCAAGCGGCGTCCACATCCAGATGTCGTCCAGTATATCATCACAGAAGCAGTCAAGATTGAGCAGGAGTTCTTAACCGGTGAGCGAGGCCAATGACTGACCTTCGTCGGGTACTAACTTTTCATTAGACGCATTGCCTGTCGCTTTGATTGGAATGAACGCCAATCTGATGTGTCAATATATCGAGTTTGTTGCCGACCGGTTGCTAGTGTCGCTCGGTAACGAGAAAGTCTACAATGTTACTAATCCTTTCGACTTCATGGATATGATCTCGCTACAAGGCAAGACCAACTTCTTCGAGAAGCGGGTCTCGGACTACTCCAAAGCGAATGTCAATCATAACAGTCAAAAGAATGAAGCAGTTGCCACCAAGGCCTTGTAAGTAGTTTCACCTGATGTATGTTCTTTGGGCTAACGATCGTCAAATAGCTCACTAGACGAGGACTTTTGAGTTGTACCATCGCTTATGCATCGCGCTACCTCACGACCTTATTTCCATAACGCATTATGTAGAGTTACTGTTCATTTGATTTGTACTGCTATCACGTTATCCTAGTATTACCGCGCTGCGACACCCAATACCATCATTTTCATCTTTAGATGGCTGTCTGTATATGTATGATCCAGCCAGTTTCCTTAGGTTTCCGGTTGGTAAATATTGGTCGTAATATTCAAGTTGTACTCCAAGTCCACGCAATATTTCAAAATCTGGACGAATTCAACTAAGATATCCTGTGTGCTAGGACATGCGTGCCAAACGTGCTTAGTAGCGAAGATCAGCTAATATATATAATCTTGCCCTTTTACCTCGATGCATAAGCGACACATTCACGTAGGACAACGGGCATGTGGCACGACAACCCAATGGCCCGTGTAGTCCTCAAGCCGAGTGTACTCTCTGGAATCAATGAGAAATTGTCGTTCGCAAAATAGGCAGGCCCCAAAGACGCCTTTGCAAGTCGTGCACGGTGATCCGCGAGCCGCGGCGGAGATGATCGCACTTGAAGAATGTAGTACCTGTCGAACGCCGAGGAGACTAGACTGGACCTGTGAATCTAGATCAAGTTCACCAGGAGCGCTTCGAGGATGTCTCACAGCCTGGATAGACGGATGGGGGAGTGGCCCTGTGTTGTCGTGTCTGTGTCGTACATTGCCCATGTTTACCCCCGCCAATGCGAGCGAGGTTAGCGTCAAGCGGTCCTTCTTCGCCGCCAGCGTTTTTTGAGTCTTCGGGCTAAGCTCTCAAGGGGACGACGCGTGCTTGGTGAAAGAGTGCTCACCTGCAAAACGAATCCGGAGCTCGTCGTGTTGGTGAGATTGAACCAATGCGCAATGTACAACGCCATTTGCAGCAGAGCCTCGCGACAAGGCCGAGAAGGTATGTGACATGCTGGGCGAAATGGTGTAGGTGGCACTGAAAATAGGACCAGGCCATGAGGCATGTCGTCTGCGTAGGAGTGAGCGTCGACGTCCACAGGCTACAGCGAACGATTTCCACGCAATTGATGTCTGATTCTCGCCGCAGCACGAGTCACTCTGAGATATTGTCGATTTCAATGAGATTTGACTCGAGTCGAACCAACAGACGGTCCTTGGGATATGACGGAGCAGAGACGACGCTATTTCTGGGTCGCGAGTGTGGTTGAATCAACGCAGGCGAGGTCTTGGATGATTGCGGACGTACGCTCCCGTTCACAGAAGTGGGAGACGGTATTAATCGGAACCTTGTTGTTTTCTGTATCGTCTGCAAGACTTCCTGATGAAGAGTGATCGTAAACAAATGACATCCTCCCAGGTTAGGGAGGTCGTTGACGACGATGCTGTTTATTCTGCAGCCATCTGGGCGGTGTGGGTTGTGATGCATTGATGTCTGAACGCCCTTGTATGATGAGACTGCTCGCGCAGCTGCGACACATAGCATAGGCCATGCCCCCTTGGATCTCGTGGCTCGTCAACGTACGTGCGTATGAATGTAAACAAGTGAAAGTTCTGTCTAAGGACGGAACTGTCTTCGTTGTCGACATGGCTTATTTTTGAGACCGCCGCGTCTGCTGCGCAAACAAGGCTGACCCGAAGCAGCGTCTACTCCGAGGCCCGAAATGGTCCCCCTACTTGAGAGAGCAAAATGTTCACCACATTTACGGTGTTGCCAAGTATTTATTGAGGACCTCCTCGTACGGCCCAAACAACGATGTCTGATGTGACCAAGCGATTGATACGCCTCAATGTGCGCGTTGGTAGAGGAGAACCTTCGCGTCGATGCGCAGTGATAAGAACGGGTCCATTTCCAGCGTAACGTACCAGTGGCATCAATTACACCGACCTAGTTCATTCGAGACAGGACAAGTGAATAATCTTTGACTAACGTTGTTTCTTTGTTTCAACCGGTTTTTTTCCTTCAGCCTCTTCAACAATCTTTCTGTCTTCCAAAAGGGAGAGAACGATGTAAACCACGAGCACCAGATTTGCGGCACAGATGGCGGTTATAGCAGCATAAGTGTGGTTACCTGAGGAACGTGAATTGGTGGCAATAAGCACGATTGATGGTGAGGCAGAACCTTCCCAGATGTGTGTGAGCGAGATGAAGTAGGATGAGATCGGTAGAACTGCAAGCGTGAACGCGAAGAGGAGTAACTTGATGAGGGCCACCCTGCCAAACTTCGATAGGGTAACCGCGTCAGAGATGACAACACATACCTCGAGGCCGCCTGTTCCGTCACGCTAGCGATTGCAGACTGGTTACTCATGGTAGTGGAGAAACCTACACGTTCGCCTTCGAAAAGTTGGCGCGAATGAGGTAACTCTTGCCGGTGGCAATTACAACATAACATGGCTTGCAACTCGGGTTTCGTAGATCGACACCCCTGCTTTGAAGCTAACATCATGATGCCCCACGGTCAGGATATTTATTACGAGGTAAGTTTATGCTCTCGGTGTTGACGAGCTTGTCCTGACTTTCGTGATCCGACTCATGGGCCCCGTGTGTCGGTTCCTGACCAGACTTGTAATCATCTCGGTCCGGACAGCAAAGATATGTTCTCATGAAGGTCACACCACTGCACTATCTTTACCAATGACTGTCTTTATCGGATCTTCTGGCATGCCTAGCGTGGCCACTCTCAGTAATCATGACCACCATCCCTTCTGCCACAGTATGGGGTTCACCCACTGCAATCAAGCACGCACTCTTGATCCACGGACTGACCTCCTCGTCGCACACATGGCATAGAGTAGGTTCTTCCTTGGCTGCTCAAGGTATAGCTCTCATTGCGGTGCTCGGCTCGGAGGTACTGATCGCCAGCAGGCTACCTAGTTATAGCGCCGAATCTCATCGGTCACGGAATGCGGCGGGCCAAAGATTATCATATGGACTCGATTGTTGCGGATCTTAGCCCGTATCTAGCAGCGAGGAACTATGATCTGATCATGGGTCATTCACTCGGAGGTGTTACTGTCATGTCCCTCTTCCCTCATCTGTCCTCATCACACCCAACGGCGATCATCCTCGTTGACCCCCCTTTGCAGCAGGGTGCGGAGAAAATTGCAATCAAGGATGTTATCTTTTCAGACTCATGCATCAACGTTAAGAACGCAAAGACCTACCTGGCCGAAAATCCCTTATGGGCAGAACAGGATGGCCTCTACAGGGAGCTTGGTACCCGCTTGACAGACCCCGAAGCTGTCCATGACATCTACAAGGTAAGGTACAGTGGTAGCTGGTTGCCCTTTGATTTTTCATAGACCCTACTTGTAGAAAAATCAGCCTTGGAACTTTCTTCACCATTTCCAACAGACGTCACCGCAGTGGAGAGTGACCCTTTTAATCGCGGATCCAGCGATCCATCAGAACTGCTTCGTTGACGACCTCGAACCGTTTCCTCATGTTCGACCTGTGTTTGTACCCGACGCTGGACATTGGATACAGTACGACTTTCCTGATATTGTGGTTGGGGAAGCGTTGAAGACTGCTGCTGAATTGAGAGTAGTTTGATGCTATAACCACTACAGTGTTATGTAGTCTGCTTTGCTTCGTGATAATTCTCAGGCACGGTCCTGTAACCTACACTCACCTCCGAGTTCATGTCAGACTCTTCGCCAACCTCGCCGAGGTCTGCGCAGTATTCGTTTACAGCAGAAGAGAAGACGCCAGAACAACCAACAACACTCCTTTGGTACCACCCGTCTCGCTGGTTGAATGTGTGGCAACTTGTAAAACGTTCCGAAGCCGACGTCCTCCTCTTCTCTACCGCCCTCAAGCTCCTTCTCTTCCCCTCCTAGTGAGTTCTCATCACGTACGTTATTAGTCCGGGGCTGAAGTAAAGTAGTCGTTCCACAGATTTTGAGGTGCATCGCAATTGGCTGGCAATCACTTACTCGCTCCCCATCTCGCAATGGTACTATGATGTACGCCATCACGTTGTCCTATATACTTACCATTCTAACTGGTCAATTTACACCGTAGACGACGTCACAGTGGAGTGAGGCACCCTGTGTGTCAGTGTCCCAAAAAACATTGACTCGTGTTCTATAGCGCTTGATTACCCTCCATTCTTCGCTTATTTTGAAAAGCTTCTCTCAATACCAGCGTCATTTGTTGACCCACGGATAGTGGATCATCATAACGTGAACTACGACGCATGGTCTGTCATCGCATACCAACGAAGCACCGTAATATTGACTGAGCTTGTCCTGGGCGCAGCGTTGCTCAGGTCCGTAACCTGGGAGTCTTTGCTCGTAGCGCATATAGCTCATGTCTGGTCCTTAGGTTCATCCGTGGAGCAGTTGATCCCTCTCGGCAACGTATCCTCTCCGCTTCTCTCTTCCTCCATCCAGGTTTCTTGATCATTGACCACATCCACTTTCAATACAATGGCTTCATGTTTGGGATTCTGCTTTGGTCAGTTCTTATGGCGCGGGAGGTGCGGGGATATTTCCATCTTTAGGACAAGCATACTCATACTTGCGTGCGCCACTAGGGAAGAAAGCTAGCCAGCGGCCTGCTGTTTGCCATCCTTCTCAACTTTAAGCACATATACATGTATCTTGCAGTATGCTTTCCCACTCTTCCTATTTACCTGACTTATTCGTTGACCTCGGCAGCCTGGTTACTTTGTCTATCTTTTGCGCTCACACTGCATGTCCCCTTCTGGCGAGGTTCTTCCCACAAAGTTCATCTCGCTGGCGAATACCATAATCTTGGTTTTCGGTGCCTCACTGGGTCCATTTGTCTTGATGGGCCAATTGCCACAACTACTGTCACGCCTTTTCCCATTCACTCGTGGCTTGAATCATGCCTACTGGGCCCCAAACGCGTGGGCTTTAGTTACGGCGGCGGATCGTGTACTTCTTCAGCGTGCGCTTTCCACACACCTTGGTTAGGTTGAAATACTCATCATCAACTTAGTGGCAAAGCGCTCTGGCTCGAGCTTCGTCGTGAAGCAGCAAGGCGTCGTTTCTACATCACGTGGTCTTGTCGGCGACACTGCCTTTGCCGTCCTTCCAAATGTCAAGCCCATCCATACGTTTGTGATCGCGATCATATTCCAAATGGTGCGCCGTCAGATGTGAGGAAAGAGAGATTGATTGATGATTTTCAGTTTTTCTTGGTTAAGCTGTGGAGGACACCAAACTATAAGTCCTTTTTGACAGCGCTCACATTGTGTGGATACACCTCGTACATGTTCGGTTGGCACGTTCATGAGAAGGCCATTATGCTTGTGCTCGTTCCCCTCAGGTAATACCTCAAATCCAACTCTGATAACTGTCGGAGACTCATAGATCGCAGCTTGCTTGCAGCAGATGACCACGCCCACTTCAAGACATTTATGATAGCGAGTATTTCTGGGATAGTTTCCTTGTTCCCTTTGCTATTTACGCCCAACGGTGAGCTTTTTTTTGGGGGGACGGTACCATTGATCTTACTCGGGCGCAGAAACGTTGATCAAGACAGTTTACTCGCTCGTTTGGGGTGTCACGGTACTTTATCCGTTACATAAACAAGTCTACGAGTGAGCAAATTCCCCGTTGCGTTTATGAATTCCCTTTTCAAACCTCGTCAGGTTCCCGACCACGTTATCTGGAGTGATACTGGAGCAATTGGAAAATCTGTATCTGTGGGGTTTCGCTCCATTACTGGCATGTACGCTCGTCTTTCCGTTAGTCTTCAGCGAAAATCCGCAGGTAGAATTCCTTCCACTAATGATGACGAGCGTCTACTGTGCAGTTGGACTAGCGTGGGCTTTCATTCGATTGAGTATTATATACGTCAGGCAATCGTAGTCTTAGTTATCCTTTGCAACCATCGGAATTCTACCGTTTTGAGATGTGGACGACTGTAGAGGGTAATCAACATATGAATGTTATAAGATTCGGTTTCACTCGCCATCTTCATCCTCGAGAGTGTGATCGAGACCAACTTTCTGTCCTCGTGCGTGCTTTGCACTGGATCCCCATACTATGGCGCTATGACTGGTTGAGTGAGGGTCGAAATCCGTCGATCGAGACTTACTATTTCATCTGTTTCGCAATTTCCTTGTGAATCGCATTACAGAAATCCTCGATTGAGCATCTTCCCCGCCGCAGGACAACTGGAGCGGAATAATCCGGCGACTGCCCTCGCGGTTTTGTGTAAACGCGGACAAGCTCCAGAGCATCCCACATCTTTTCAATCAGCTCGTCGACGTTCATCCACTCCTTGGATGATATTGGTACGCTATTCGGGATTTTGTATCTAGAAGATAACGTTAACTACGTGTCAAAGAAGACGCAATGTAGGCTGCTCACAAAAGGTCAAGTTCCTCTATCGAAATGGCATCTATCTAGTTGAGAGACCGTGAGGAGTTCGACAAATTCAAACAGCAACGCCAGCTTACTTTGTTGAGAACCTGTAATCCAAGTCAACGCAATCCCGGAATGCGGTGATGATTTGAACCTACATAAACAGCAGGAATATAAACTCTGCACGCAATATGAGCAGTCTTAAATGAAAGCAGGTTAAAACTTGCCTGTTGCCTTCGATCACGTCTACCAAGTCATCTGAAGTGCAATTTGGTTCGCGTATGGTAACGTCCGCGTTGCTGAGCTTGTATTCGCTGAGCACAGCTTTAATTTCGTCGTGGTCAATGTTTGTGAGAGGCACAGTGTTTGTGATTGCAATTCCGCCCTTGTCCTTCTTGCGCACGATGATTGAGGGAGGTTTTTTGTTGAGTCGAATACCGAATCCTTCTAGTTCACTTTCGATGACCTTCTTGTCTCCAAGAGGTTTGAGGACGTCGAGTACGATGAATATAAGATTGCATGTCCGAGCCACTAGTAAAGAAGTAAATCTGAGAAGTTATTGCGGGGCACATTGTCTGATTAATACCAGCAATGACTAAGTAGGGAATCAGAAAATGGAGTCACGTGCATACACTCTACTCACCCTGACGACCTCTACCACGACCGTCGTTCGCACCCTCAATGATACCGGCTAGTAACGGGGTCTTGGACTGCTTTTCAAACATAGAAACATGTGTTACGCACGTAAGTCTAAAATCTGTATTGGTGCACCGTGCACTTTCAGTGTTCCGGGAACGGTAGTCAGGGTCGTGAAATCGATCTCTGAAACTTCGGAATGTGTTCCTGTGAGTTTCGACATGAGAGTGGACTTGGGTGAGTCAGCGAAAACTGAATCTTAACAAGGTCATTTCTATCACCTTTCCGACCGACGGAAAACCAACGAAACCAACAGACGCCACTCCCGTGCGAGCTACATCGAAGCCGATGCCACCGCTTCCCCCACCACCCCCAGACGGCGAGATCAATTCGCGTCTGAGCTTCGCGAGTTTGGCCTTTAGCTGACCTAGATGATAACTGGTTGCCTTGTTCTTTTGAGCTGTTTGATTAAATACATTTGGAAAATGCGGTGGGCCACTAGTGGTATACAAACATACTTCTGGCCTACAGATTGAAGTGAATGAAGCTGATATGGCTGGCAATGCTGCTTAATATTACCATCTCATCTTCGATTTCCTTACGACGACGAATATATGCGTCAAGTATAACGACGCACACGGCGAGAAGGACATACTTTGATCTTCTGTACGGTCGTCATTGCTGCGGTTTTTTGATGATCAAGGGGGCGGAGGACCTTGGGTGATTATATAATTGACTTGCCTCAATACGTTCATTTCCTTTTGTCCGTACGTTTCCTTCTCCCTCGCTCAGTTCCTCCCTCCTTCTCAGTGTTTTTTCCTGCAGCGTGCTCGACGTTCCTCTGAGAGACGTCGATTCTTTCGTTTACTGTCACTCCTTCCAGCGCGTTCAGTCTCGTTCTGTATGCGACTGTGTCGCACGCGCACAACGATCGTTGCTCATCACACTCGACAATTCATTCACTGCCGTGATCGCTCTTTGATTGACCATACCGATCGTATTATCACCATACAATGTGTTCCGGACCTGCATGGAAACGAGAAGTTGTTCCCGACCATAAGGTGCGGAATACTTGTGCCTCTCAACCCGCATGGATGAATCCTGTCCTCTTAGTTTGATTTCGTCGACGTACGAGAATTCACGGACAACGGATTTTTCATGCGATTAAAGTGGGTCCTCCATCTTTCACCATCATTCAGCCCCTTCCTTTGGGATAACACGAATCCATGTCTAACCTGGCACGCATCTAGATACTTGTGGCTCTACATCATCATTCTTAAATCATTCCTCGTGTACATTTCCGATATCTTCTCAGCAACGACGATGTTGACTACCTCAGCATGGTCAAATCAAATCTTCAATGACTGTCAAAATCAAGAGGGTTGTTTCTATATCCCTTTTGATATAGGAAAGTGGTTGTTCGTAGGGTGTATCATTTTCGGTTTCCTTCTAGTAAGTATACATACCGAAACTCGTCTCGTACCCTCACCTCTTTTCAGTTGGCATATGAAGCTCGCAAATCAAAAAAGATAATAGCCAGTCGAGACATTTCGTATGCTTTCACGAATGTGATGGCGAACCACTATTATTCACTCCGTATGCCACTATATTATCGCACGCCATTTAGTCACCCAATCCATTTTGTCGCAGGCTCGTACGACCACTTCTGCTTCTTCGACCATATCAGTAATTCCACCAAGAAGAAGGATGATTTTGCATTCTTTATCTTCTTTACGTTCAAGAGCAAGTTTCCAGTTCTGTCGTCGTATGACTTCTGATGTCCTTGTGTAGGTTGGAAGCGCCTACTTTTGTCTGATGGTCCTCGACAGACAATCAACGCCCTCACACTCTACAGTATATATCTTGCCAAGAAGGATAATGGACCATGGTACGACGTGCCAAAGTACTTCGCCCAAAACAGTCTCTCGACGTCTGCCCTAACCGTTTCAACGTTTTTTACCTTTATCATCTTTGCCGGCTCGCTTCTTTTGTTGATTGTTGCTGGCATCTGCTACGTTCCGCTCCTTTGCTATATTCAGGGGAATTTGAAGGTATGCATCTATCGTCCGAATCCGACGGATGTCAACTGATTTCTTCCCAGGAATACGTCTGCCACAAAGTTGACAAAGTGGGTCATCAAATAATGCATTTTTGCCTGCAACTTAAGCTATCGCCAGCGCATAGCCGAGGTCATCAAACGCCGCAATAAGGAACGATTAGCTAAGGCTGCTGCGCTCGCCAAGAAGGAGGCCATGGGCGATTATTCTCACCTGAAGAACAAGAAGGGTGAAATGATTGCCAAACCCTTACCGCAACCCACGCTCCCAAATCTTTCCGTCGATGACGACGACGCAACGTCAATAATCAACCGAGGGCCATCCCCAAATCCTTATGGTCATGAGTATCGCTTCAATCCCGACAACAAGAGTGTGGCACCCAGTTACCACACAAATCCCGTAGGAGCCGACTATGGTGATTATCCCCCCATGCCAGCGTACGGGGGATACCCTCATCAGACACCTGGCGCATATGGACAATACAACCCCTCCACAACTACTTTTGACGAGGAGCAACGCTACGCCTACGAAGATGACTATAGTAGTCAAGTCAATCTTCCTGCTGCTGCGGCTCCCGTCTCCTACCAGCAATCGGCGACGTATGGTCATACGGCCATGTCAGAAAACTATGTTGCAGATGTCTACGATGTGTATCAAGGCAGAGCGACGCCCGCAATACGGCAGCCGAGTGGCGGTGCGATGGGAGTTACTCGTGATATGCAGGACTATCCGAGTCATCACTACGGACAACAAGCATACGCTTATGACTACTCCGCTTACGGGGATTCGCATCCCCAGTACCAGAGGCATGGGGAACATGGTTCACACGAGTACGGGCAAGCTGTGTAGCCCACTAGTCTCTAGAGGTGAATTCCTGTAACTTGGTTCCTTTTCTTCTGCATTGTCTATTTAACTCGATTTGACATTCACGTGATAAGAAACGATCTCACTGGTCTCAAAGTCGGTTTGAGGCAGGCGGGCCACCAAGTCGCACACGTGGAAACATAGCATAACTTGAATGATTTTCTTGATAAGAACATTGCGATATTAGCTACTTATGCAACAACCAGGATGCATTTCCCCACCAAATTTTCTTGCAAGATCGAGGAGGTCGCTGTAGAAAATACCATTGGTTGGCATGAAGATGGAGACGAAGCTCTACGACTTGTGGGTATGCAGCAACGTCAGCACCTCAGTGCCGACTACAACCAGAAGCTAAGGGGAAACTTATGAGTCTATCGGTCATCGTACTGAGAACAGCTGGAAGCAGGCTAATAGGATTTTGCATACGGTCAATTTTTCGGTTACTCAATTTCTATGATCTCATTGACACTTCTCTAATATGGCCAACTAAAATTCAGAACTAAGAGTGGCAAACCAGCTCTTTTAACTGTGGGAGGTCTCTGCTTAGTTTATTGGGCCAACTGCACGCCTGCGTGCTAAGCTTAGTATTGTGGGACTCCTTGTCACGGGGCAGGTGTACGGTCGACTGTCCGTGATCTTAAGTGGAGACTGGGAGAATATGGCGAGAGGTCGGTAGTGCGCTCAGATGTATCACGCGAGAGAGATGGGTCGAGTTGTAGCCAATGGCCTGACTTATGTACTACTTGCACTCTATTGATCTTATAATCAATGTAGTCTTAGGGGATGTGTATTGAATGGCCTCTAGGAGGCTTGTATTCATTTGTGTGTGCGCGTGATTAATACTGACTATTATATCACGTGCTCATCGATTCCAACAGAGACTCAACGTACAACATGGTCTCCATGGCCGGCAAGGAATTTCAGCCCCTATTCGACTTCACAATCAAGTTCAGGCTGCGTTGCTTGGGAGTTTTCAGCCATCTACACCGCACCAAAAACTTCCACTGGCGAAGTACCTTGTGCGTGTAGGTCAAGTCTGCGGGATCCTAATCTTATGCAGGTGTAACATCTTCGTATGTGGCGTCGTCCTCTATGTTCTACAAAAAAAATGAACAGGCGTACTGCTGCTACACTCTCGTCAGCACAAGTCTAACAGAGAACGAGCCACGCCTATTGTGTACCTTCATATAATGATTCATTTCCTTTTCTCTCAGAGGGGTCCTGATTAACCGGACAAACCAGCTCGGATTTACACAGGTGTTTAGTAGATCTGTCTCGGATGTGAGTACAGGAGGAAAGAAGCCGCTCTCAGAATTACTCTGACGTGAATACCGTCAGGAAATCTCGTTCCGAACTTGGATACCATCACAAAGTGCCTACCTTTTTGGTAGAGTACCACCCACAGATGACTGCAGAAAACACCTACGAAACCGGCTGGAGTTGCAAGTGTCAGCGTTTGCTTTGAGCTAGGTTAACTGGACTAGTAAGGCTAGTGGTTGGGGAATTTGGGAGGCCAACGCACCCGTAACCAAAGTTTCTGATGATCACTAACCGTCATCCACGCCTTCAACGCCAGCAATACGAGTGGGTGCCTAAAGATCACTTCTCAGCGGGTTCTCTTCTACGCCGCTGCTAACAAGTTGACAGCTTGCGATCAACGCGTTGACACTGGAAGCATCGAAACCGAGATACTTCAACCCCAGATGCACCGGGGCATATCCCGGGTAAGACAACAATCGGTCTTGTCGACGATACAAACGGGCATAGCCTACCTTTAACGCCACATCAACGTCGGGTTAAATAGGAAGAAGCTCGAAGCACTGGCACGGTTAAAGGCGACCAAGAGTTGGACGGACGAGGAGCTCCAACAGCAGCTGAATGGCGCGCATTCGCGGATTTGAGTGATGAACAGTGGGTAGTCATAAACCCATGGTAACAGCGACTCTGGAGAAATAAAGGAATGTGTTCTTCATATACACCATATGAATACTTTACTCATACTCAAGTGAAGGTGAATGGATGACAGAACGCGATGATAAATAGTGTCCGCGGATCCGTAATAGATAACGCGCATGTAATGAGAGGCGAATGGCCTAGCGGAAAAGCTTCTCCCAGATGATGATGCCAATAAGCAGGACAAGTAGGACAATGATGGCAGCGGTCACTACACGCTGCTGGTACATCCTGGGTCAAATAATCAGGATGGAAACCTACCCAAGGGAGCCGACAAGACTCAACTTACCGCCTGATCATCTTCCTCAGCGTCCCTGAGGCACGGTCAATAGACGTGTCTGCAGTTCGTAGCTGAATGGCAATGAGTGACATGCAAGCTGTATAAGATATCACTCACAGTGTCCCTCGCGTTCTCGATTTGCTCTCGCTGCGTACGGAGATTCACCAAAATCTCAGCACCCTGGTCCTCAGTCTCTAGGGCGATTCGCTGAGACTCTTGCAGTCGTCTTGTGCCATCTTCCAACGTCGCAGTGCCGATCAACAGCCTCGTTCTGTCGCTCGTTGGGCCATACGGCTCATCCGACGTGGGCGTGCCCACTCTTCTGGGAGAGGCAAGTAATTCGGCCCTGGAAAACTGAGTGTGCAAGTCCTTGGACATCTTTTTGTATCTGGTCAGATCCGCTTTTGCGGTTCTGAGTCGGGCATGATGCTGAGGCCTGAGAGACTGAGGTATCCCCTGGATTTCAATCTCCATTTGCGAGATCTGGACATGCCGACTTGAGTCGGTGAAGGACAGCGAAGAGAGAAGTACGTAGTACACACCATTTCGTCCGCTTCGTCTAGTTCCATCTCTACTCGTCTGAGAGCCGCTCGTCGTTGCTCTGCCGACGTGTTGATGCGTCTGGACCGAGTATATATGTGATGCGCTCACCTCCACGCTCATCTCTGCCGTCTCCGTCGAGCTTTGACCGTACGCTTTCGAGTATTTGACGAAAGTCCTGCTCGTACGTGTCGAAAAGTGCGGTTGGAGAGTTGTCCATGGTGGATGGTGCTGGGAGCGTTGCTGCGGCAATGTCCCACCAGAAGAGGCAGCCACCGTGGCGCGTCTTGCTGTAACACTCATGTCCTCGAGTACCCCGTCCGTATTGCCACGGTCGTTTCGATGCATTACTTTCACGCTAACGGGCTTTATTGGCAGGGTTTCGCTGTATCTCGACCCCCAAATACGGGACTGGGTCCTGTTTCCAATCACCCTCGTTATGGTAGGCCGACTCGACGGTCCGCCTATGTCGCTCAACTGACCACGCCTCTTCAAGATTCTTGTTGGCGTGCTGCGGCATTACGTCGTAGTTCTCTTGCAATCGACGCCCAAGAGAGGTTCTCGTGCGGCGCTTCGTGAACAGTGCGTTCTTTTGCTACTTTTTCATGGCATCGTTTGACCCAAATGCCGCATACGATCAGACGCGCTCTCGCAAGATCCCAAATACTCCGTGCCACCTCTGCAAGTTCGCCTATACCACCGCTATATTACAAGACGATATCTCAGAACCTATCCGAAGCATTCAAGGCTGGGAACTATCTCAAGGACGGTCCACCCAAGGGCGACTCACCTTTGTCTGCGTCGAATCCCTTTTCGGACCCTGCTGCCATGGACGGGATGATGGCCGGGATGAAAACGCAGATGGTGATGATGGTGCCACAGATGGTCATCATGGGTTGGATCAACTTTTTCTTCCAGGGGTTTGTCCTGAGTGCGTCGTGGTTGATCTGATACTGCATATCACTCTGACTTGGTCCAGTCAAACTGCCCTTTCCCCTGACGCTCGGCTTCAAGTCTATGCTTCAGCGTGGTATTGAAACGCCGGACATGGACGTTCGGTGGGTTTCATCACTGTCATGGTACTTCCTCAACTTTTTCGGTTTGAATGGGCTGTACCGTCTACTTCTTGGCGGGGATAACTGTACGTCCATTCAGTCATGATTCAAGTTCTGATGGTAATACGTGGAACTCCGTTTGGTAGCCGCTGATTCCGCACGTGATATGACCATGTCCCCGTTTGCGGCGATGGGCGCGTCGCAGGCGGGGCAGCCGCAGGATTATGCTAAGTTGTTCAAGGCGGAACGGGACAATCTAGAGTTTGCAGAAGGGCTCTACGCCTGGGGAGGAGAAGATATAGAAACCAAGATCCTTGGCAAGTATGGAAAGCTGGCTCCGAGTCGAGAGTAGCACAGTACATTAAAAGTAGCATCTATGGTCAACAGAGTACTATTACAAAGCGTTACAGGATCGAAGGTGTACACATCTGGGAGCACCAGACCCAAGGTTGTCAGGCGCAGATCGAGTCCGGAAATCTACTTCGCCGCGAGTGTAGATTAAAGGGAGATAGCAGTACGTGAGACCGCTTCGCGAGCGTTTATGAGATAAGGTATGACGGGATGAAAAACCGCGCGTGATCCTATACTAGGCCGTCGTAGAGGGATAGAGCCTTGTTTGGGACGGATCACATGGATGGGGTCAGGGAAAGATCCATGCGAGCGGGTGGAACCTACCTGAACTATAGTTGGGTCTTGCTTACTGCCCTCTACAAACTCGTCATACGTGAGTTTAGCGTCCTTGTCCCGATCCATATTTGTGAAGATCTTGTGCACCCGCTGGGAAAACAGGGTCAGCCAGGGGAGGGAAGGGGCAGGGGAAGGACCTTTTCGGGGGTATCTTCATCAGCGGGGGGTTTGACCATCTGGCCGGTCATCTTGTAGATGGCGGCGACGATCTGGAGCATCTCATCGTAGGTAATGAAGCCGTCCTTGTCTATGTCGTAGAGCTGGAATGCCCCTGTGTGGGCAAGTAAGATCGGGGACGATGTGGACGGAAAGGACGCACACTTGAGCTTCTCGTCCAGACGACCACGGCTTGTTACGCTGAGAGCACAGATGAACTCCTTGAAGTCGATCGTGCCGTTCTTGTTTTCATCGAAGACGTTGAAGACATAGTCCGCGAACTCGCCAGGGTCACCGAACGGAAAGAACTGCTTGTATATACGACGGAACTCGGACTTGTCGAGGTGGCCGGACGGACAGTCCTTGAGGAAGCCCTTATACCTGCACTGGCGTCAGAGAGACGGAGGCGCGGACACGAACATAGCATGCCATTGCTGTAGTTCTCGCTTGTCGACTGGTCTGGCATGTGAGCGGGCGCGATCGGGAGGTGTAAACGGGCGTACAGTAGGTGTTTTTCTGGAGATCTGCCAGCTGGTCTGGGGTCAGTTTCGACTGGGACTTTCCCATTGTCGATGATGGTGAGGAGGAGGAGACGACCTTATTTTAGTATGCTATAAGAATAGGGCTGTCTGTCGTCCGTGCTCCTCCTCCGCCCCCATTAATATGTGCTATCCGTACAACGCCCCCGCCGACATCGCCGCCGTGCCCTGTCCGATGTGCAAGGTCTTCAAGCCCAGTGCTGCTCGGTGACCGCGTCTCCGTCTGCTCGTGTTCGTTTGTGCTCATTTTTGCCAGCTGTCCCCATCTCCGCGACGTCTGCTACAACAGAGCCAACCATCCCCGCATCGACGTCGTCCATCTCAAGAACGCAGAAGGTAGCGTCTCTCTTTCCCCGCGCTCTTCTCTTCCCTACACATCTCTCCAGTCAAATCCTTCAATGGCTGTGGTTACTGCAAGGTCTACTCCCCTCCTCTCCTCCGATCCCTCCCGTCCTCACTCCAGTACCCTCACAGTGGGCTCGCTCCAACCCGAAACTCACCGTCTACAACAACAGTGGTTGGCCCGGTTGCTGCCGCTCGCCCACCCAATCAGAGCTGCGTATCATACAGCCAGCCGACTGGCCCACCGTCAGCATCGTGCACAACGTACCCATGCCCCCAGAGATAAAGTCCGTTCTCGACGCCATCCTCGCAAGAGGCAGCCCCCTCCCCCCAAGCATCTCCTCTCCTCGCACACAGCCCCAGCAGGGCCAACATCTCTCCTCTCCTCCTGCCCTGGATCGTCGCAACAGTACCAGCAGCCCTTCAAACAGGCCGTGCTCTTCCTCAAAGTCTCAGCCCGTTTCGATCCCCTCCCGTGGTCGTTCCGGTGGCAGCCCCGGCCCCCAGGGCTCAGTTTTAGCCGGTACTACCCCTCGTTCCTCCGCCCCCATCTCTGACCACCACACACTCTCCCGTCGCCAGACATTCACCGAAGGCTCCAAAGAAAAGTCCCGTGCACCTTCTGCACGCAGACATGCAGACCAGGACGGTTCCCTTCCTCGCCGCAACAGCTCGGTTCGGCCCTCCCTTTCCGCCGTTGCTTCTTCTAGTTCTCCGTCAAGACCCTCCGGTGATTCCCCCACCCAGAATCAGTGCTCTCCCGCACTCCAGGCATCTCTTATAGATCCCTACGTAACATCTTCTCAGGAGGCTCCCTTCGGCCGATCCCTCTCTTCCAAAAGGTCAACACTGGAGACAGCTATGGCGGCTCTCGATATCAGTAGCTCTTCAGGAAGTAGTAGTGACAGTGGCAGCTCCCGTGGTTCTATGTCTGATGCCACCGTCATCTCAGACGGTGCATTCACAGACTACCTGTCAGATGAATCCGACGCCGAGCTTCAAAGACAGGCAGAGGCAAAAGCTGCCCTGGTTGCCCAAAATCAGGCAGAAGAACTGGAGTTCAAGGCCGCTCGTCAGCAGCTTGCTGGCGTCGGCTTGCGGCCACCGAAGGCTTGGGACGATACCAACGAGAGTGTGCCTCGTGCGGCCTCGCACGCCTCTGCTTATGCCCACCAGTCCTATCACTCGACGCCATATGTATCTGCGGCGGTCGCACATTCCGCTCGAAGTTAAGCGATGGGGCCGAGGAATATTTATACACGATCTCAGTCTCGTATATGTATGCTCCTAACTTTGGTCCTCGCTATCATATCACATCTCTCCGGTCTTGTGTGTATTATTATCTCGAAAAGTGCTACATCATGTAGAAATTCCTATATGGAGCTCCCCTCCTAACACGCATTAGTATGGCTTTGCGGCGGTACACCTCCCTTCAACCCTCACTCCATGAACCTCGCTCGACATTCCATCACCCCGACAACTCCAGTCCAAGTTTTGAATGCCCAGTTCGACGCGGACTGTCAGATTTTCACTGCTTCAACACCAGCTGGTTTCGCCATTTATCAGACATGGCCGCTCAGGCTGCTTCGCAAGAGAGGCATGTGTGTTGACCCTGGCACCTTTGTCGATCTTTGACAGCTATTCGCAGAGTTCGCTGGTGGTACATTGGCTGCCGTTGTACCATGTCACACTTCATCGTTGCTTTTCCTCCTGGGTGGTGGTCGTAGTCCACTGTACCCCCCAAACAAAGTGATTCTATGGGACGATGTTGCCGGGGTTGAGGCTGCCGAGCTAGAGTTCAGGGAACGAGTGCGTGGAATCGCTTGTAGACGAGGTTGGTTGGCTGTGGCACTGCGGCGGCGAGTCGTCGTCTTCGAGGTACATGACACCGTCGTCAGAAGATCAGAATATGACACTTGTGACAATCCACGAGGTGGGTTTTCTTTCTTTCGTGATGCTAGTGGCGCATGTCTGATGCTACTATAAGGGATCCTTACGATGGCTACCGCAGCCTACGCCACGTTACTCGCGATCCCAGGGAGGCAGATGGGGCACGTGCAGCTCGTCCATCTACCACCGTGCGTTCCCCCAGCTCCTCTCGGACCTCCGCCGTCGGTCCCTCCATCTCAGCCGCCACCATCGCCATTGAAACACCCAGTATCAATGATCGCGGCCCATGAGTCCGCGCTGACAACCCTATCGTCGCCTCCATCCGGTAGATTCCTGGCCACCACATCCTCAAGGGGAACTCTTGTCCGTATATGGGATACGAATTCCGGGAAGCTCATCCGAGAGTTTCGTAGAGGGGCAGACACAGCGGAAATCTACGGAGTCGCCTTCCGGCCCGACGAGAAGGAAGTAGGTGTTTGGAGTGACAAGGGAACCGTCCACGTCTTCTCGCTTGTCCTGTCGGGGCCCTCGTGAGTATTCGTTCCATCCGACGCCCGACTGCTTACTCTCGCTACGCAGAAACCGACAATCGACCTTGTCTCCGCTCACACCCTTCTTGCCATTACCCAAATACTTTGACTCGGAATGGTCGTATGCACAGTATCGAATACCTACTCAGTCTGCCCACATCTCGCTCTCCTCGACGTCCGCCCGCTCGTCACATACTGATATCGCTGCTGATGAGAAATGTGTTGTTGGCTGGATTACGGTTGCTTCTGGACTTGCTGGGCCATCTCCCGAGTTCCAACTCGTCGTTCTAACTTACAACGGTGGATGGTACCGACTCGCATTACCTCCCAAAGGATCCCGAGCTTCACCGGCTGTGACTGTGTCTCCCACTAAGTCGCCAGCGGAGCCTCGTCAACTGACCCCTAGCGTCTCCGTCACCTCTCTTCCGGAGAAGGGCAAAGGAAAGGAGCGGGAAAGGGATAGAAAGGGAAGTCGCGAGCTAGTTTTGCAAGAGTATAGAAAGTTTGGACGGTGGGATGGTTGGGGCTAGAGCACGGTACATTATTGAGAATCTACTAGTAGTTATGCTAGTAGCCTTATTACTATAATCATTGATAACCTAAGCGCGTTGCAACTTTGATTCAGAAGCCTACTTGTCCCTTGAGACGCCACACTTGTCTGATGTCAATGTACACCTCTCCCTCGATATCGATTGGGACTCCTCTAGGTCCAGGACACTCTACCTGCGGCTATTGCGGACCGCCGGGTCAGAGGAACTCGGCCGAGACAAGCGTCAAGAAAGCTGGTCTCATTGCCTCTCAACTATCCTGTGGTGTAAGAACATCCTGCTCCAAACGCTCGTATTCTGATGGCTAACCTGGAAAAGGTGTACCAGAAGATGATCGATCGCGGATGGAGGAGATCTGGCTCGTATTGCTATGCTCCCGACCTCCGTCGCTCTTGCTGCCCCCAGTACACGATCAAGTTTGTGGGACTACCGTATCCACTCTTTCTCGAGTACATTCACAAGACTCTTTGGCAGGCTTGATGCCCTCGCTTTCAAACCATCACGTAGTCACCGAAAACTCTTGAACAGGTGAGAAAGATCAAGTCCAGTCCGAAGAGCATTCTAAGATCTGACATGTCACAAGGTGGAACCGCTTCGTGCGGGATGGTGGAGATGTCCATGCGACTCCTGATCAGTCAAAACAGAAAGGCTCTCACACAACTACTTTCTGTCTGATAACTTCCGTCCATAGCTCTGAACGAGAATTCTTCTCCGCCGGCGAGGAGCCACGGCATGACTTTCAAGTAGGTACCACTTTACCGAATGTGCTTTCTCGTAAATCGACTGCTCTAGGTGACACTCGAGCGATCATCGTACACCGATGAGAAGTTTGCGCTATTCGTCACATATCAGACGAAGATCCATCACGATGACGATAATACACCTCGGTCATTTAGGCGGTTCTTGGTCCAATCACCCTTGATAGTGAGTTTTTATTTGTTCTGGTCTTCTCAGACTTTTTTGACTTCACGAATGAAGTTAGAACCCATTCCCTACCCATCGACAGCACCCCAGCACCTACCCTCGCACTTTGGATCTTATCATCAAATGTACAGGTTGGATGGTGAACTGATCGCGGTAGGGGTGCTGGATATTCTACCCAATTGCGTTTCTAGCGTGTATTTTATGTATAATGCAAAGTGGGAGAAATATTCTTTGGGAAAGGCATGTAATTATGGCGTCAACCATTTGAAGCACTAAGGAATTTCTACGCCAGCTCAGTGCGCTTCGAGAGGCATCTCTGGTGCAAGAAATACATGACGCTGGGATTTCCTCACTGAATGCGTTGTACATGGGTACGTGTGCGGCTTGGATAGACCGATCCCATCTCCTCACTTAACATAACCATGTCAGGGTTCTACATTCATTCCTGTCAAAAAATGAGATACAAAGGAGAATACATTCCCTCCTTCCTTGTTGATCCGGTAGGCGTACCATGTGGCTAGGGGTGGTGATCTTCTGAAGAACTTATGGTCAGGAGAACTTTACGTGGTATCCCCTCAAGGATTGCATGAAGCTGTTGGATAACTATCGGTATGCTGTCTTCTCTCAGCCCGGTCATTCCCTATCCGGCACGGATGACCCTGGAGAAGGTGAGGATTCAAATTCATCAGAGTGTATGCCTGAACAATCTCAGCCGTCGAGGAGGAGGATGAAGAAAAGTTGGCAAGCAATGCTAGATCAATATATTCCATTCAAGGGAATACTGTTTCCTTGATCCCTGCGACTGTGAGAATGGTGGTTTCTCTTCTTAAGTTGCCTTATTTCAATGCGTCGTGCAGATGTCCCGCGGATGGAAAGTCGATTATATCCGCCAGGAGATTGTGGGTTGCGTGCGCGCCCTCGGTGCCGAACTATCAAAAGAGATCATTTTCAGAATGTAGAATCGCATCTGTTCGTCTGCGAGACTGTCATATCTCCTACATGTTGGGTTTTGAGTTAAAAGATCAGCGTCTTTGGTTAGCGTGCAAGAATGACCGCAAATGATCTACCAGGTACTTAGTTCGAGTAGTAGCTTCGGAGAGTGCGTTTGCGCAATGTGTTTGTGACTCTTATCACACGGCCCCAACTTGGAACTGTTCTCAAGTACTTGGAATTAGACGTAACTTTGCGAAACTACCCTACACGCCTTGGTAATTCTTGAATCATTTTGACCCATGTCCGACTTTGGACAATATCTCGATTCCTTGATCACTTCTCGGGACACGGGGTTTGACTTGAACGTGCAAGCACTTATCGAGTGGACTAGGTGCGCAGACTTGAAGTTCTTTGATGGTCTATCGATGCTGAGGAGACTCATCAGTCCCAAGACGTTCAATGATCACGATGGTATACAAGTGTCTCGCTTCGAGTCTAACCCATAGATGTTTAACACCTGAGTGTGTAGATGGTCGGTCCCAGGTCTATGAAGATGAACTCGCGCACTCGGACTCGGACACATCATGGTCTACGGTTTTAGATCTCTTCACTCAAAAAGACAAATCGCCTGTTGTTAAGACAGTTTATCAAAAACTACTCAGGTATATCATGCTTAAGACCGCTTCCTGGTCGACTGAATCACCAGGTGAACTAGTACACCAGATTCTCAACATGTATTACAAGCTTTGGTGGAGCTGCTCTCCAGCTCGCGCACGGAGGATGCGATTTCGGGTGAGGTAGCTGAGCTAATTGGTTTTGATCAAATCGAATTGGTCATGGACTTGCTTGGATCGCGGGATTCAGCAGCCAAAGAAGTGGGTACACTTACTTTTATGTCACCTTATTTGCGTGTCCTGAATTATATAGCTCTCTCTTTACTTGGACTCCAGGGAAAAGCATGATATCTTCGTTCAGTCGTCGAGTGTGTATATCTTTTCAGTCCTGTCTCATCACTCAGTGAAACATGTCAGAGGAAGTTTCGGTTAGTCTTGCACCTGAGGATGCTCGACGCCGCATCGATGAAACGTTGAAATCAAATGCTGCTCGTCCTCTATTCACCCATACAGCGGTGAGTCTCGTTCTTCATCGAGTACTGGCTAAATACCCACATCCATCAGCAAGAAGCGCCTGAAGTGCTTCCCCATGTCTATACTTCTTGGTCTAATATCGGTGGCGGAAATGTTCTTTCACAGTACGGGAGCAAGTATATGCTACCTATCGGAACTATAAGGCAGGATCATGAGGTCAACCCATGACATTTCATTTCGCTTCTCGTAGTCCTACTGATGTCTTCTTCAGGATTATGAAGAAGTGGTTATACCTCCTGCCACAACGGTCCCACCGCGAGAATCCGAACGTCTCATACTTGTCTCTGAACTTGATGAACTAGCTCGAGATTCCTTTCCGGTGAGTGACTAATGTATCGAAATCCATTTTTGTCCAATCTGAGATTTGTCAGGGATACAAATCTCTGAACAGAATACAATCCATTGTCTACCCCACCGCGTATCGTTCCAACGAAAACATGCTTGTTTGCGGTGAGAGTTTGAAATTTATCTGTCGTTAGAGTCTTTGATAATTTATTGTTACATAGCTCCAACTGGTGCTGTAAGTGTTCTATCAGATATATACCTTGCAGAGTAACGTTCTCATTCGCCTGAGCCAGGGTAAAACAGATGTCGCTATGTTGACCATTCTGCACGTATTGGATCAACATAGATCCACTGCTGCCCCAGGATTGCCTCTCCGGGCATCTATAAATCGCGACAGTTTCAAGATTATATATGTGTAAGTACGATTGACTCGCCCATGTTACACACACTAAGTTCGGAGTGAAGCGCTCCGATGAAGGCACTGGCTTCAGAGATTGTCCAAAAGCTCGGGCGACGTTTAAGATGGCTGTCCATAGCAGTCAGAGAACTGACGGGTTTGTGTCCCCCTAATTCTTTGGACCCTAGCAATGATGGACTTGTATAGGTGACATGCAACTCACCAGGGCTGAGATTGCAGAGACCCAGATTATCGTTACCACGCCCGAGAAATGGGACGTGGTCACTCGGAAACCAACAGGCGAGGGCGAACTAGCATCTGTACGTATCCCTCTGAAGCATTCGCCTCAAAGAGGTAACAGGATTAAGAAAACTATCACAGAAACTGAAACTCCTCATCATAGACGAAGTCCATCTTCTCAACGAAGAACGCGGTGCCGTGATCGAGACCATTGTTGCTCGAACTTTGCGCCAGGTGAGCGACAGAACGGTGACTTTCCTGGCAGAATTTTAGGAGCTTGAATAGGTAGAATCTAGTCAATCCATCATCCGGATTGTGGGTCTGAGCGCCACTCTTCCAAATTACATCGACGTTGCCGACTTCTTAAGGTCAGTATCTGATTCAAACAACGGTATTACCATTTGACTTGGATTGGTGTAGCGTCTCTCGGCACACCGGTCTGTTCTATTTTGATTCGTCTTTCCGACCGGTTCCACTAGAGCAGCATTTCATTGGCATCAGAGGTAAAGCAGGGAGCCCGCGATCAAAAAAGAACCTTGACCGTGTCACGTTCGAAAAGGTATCTGAATTGGTTCACCAAGGCCATCAGGTCATGGTGTTTGTCCATGCACGAAAAGAAACTGTCAACGCAGCACTCTCCCTAAAGGAAGCTGCTACTATAGATGGTTCACTGGATGATTACAGTTGTCAAGACCATCCACGGTGGGGTATTTTTCGCAGGAACATTGGTGAATCAAACAACAAGGAGATGAAGCAGCTTTTCGATGACGGCTTCGGTATCCACCACGCTGGGATGTTGCGATCTGATCGTAACCTGATGGAGAGGATGTTTCAAGAGAGAGCAATCAAGGTGTGAGGAATAGGCAGTCACTAGTATGCTAACATTTGTTGACGTCGCGCAAGGTTCTGTGTTGCACTGCTACTTTAGCATGGGGAGTCAACCTGCCTGCACATGCAGGTGTGTATTGATTAGAGTTATTCGATGACACCCACAAAGTACCTCAGTTGTCATCAAGGGTACACAACTCTATGATAGTGGGAAAGGCTCATTCGTGGATCTTCCTATCCTGGATGTCCTGCAGGTATTTGGTCGTGCTGGACGCCCCGGGTTGGAGAGCAGTGGTGAAGGGTATATTTGTACTACAGAAGACAAACTTACACACTACCTTAATGCTGTCGCTTCGCAGGTGAGTGATTTCTTGCGTAGTAGTTCACGAGTATTTCTAATCACTGATCGTAGAATCCGATTGAATCACAGTAAGCTATGGTCTGTTTCGTGGTTTTCAACCCGGATGCTCACACTTTCAGATTTCAAATAGGTATGGTGGACGCACTAAATGCGGAGATTGCCCTCGGGACTGTGGCAAGTGTCACGGAAGGTGTTCGATGGCTTGGATACACGTATCTTTTCGTCAGGATGCGTAAAAATCCTATGCAATATGGTAAGCATAATTACGACAACCACGTATCGCAGCTCACGCCAGAGAAGGAATCTCGCGAGGGACATTGATCGACGACGCTGGTCTTCTTCAGCGGCGTACAGAGTTGATCATGCACGCCGCACGCCAACTCGCAGATCTATCCATGATCGACTTTGATCTTGATAACAAAATATTTACCATCAAGGATGTTGGAAGAATAGCCGCAAAGTACTATATTCGTCACCAGTCTATCGAGGTCTATTGGAAACTATTTAGGCCGCAGATGTCCGAGGCGGACATCTTAGAGATGCTTAGCAAGAGTACAGAGGTATGTCACTTGCCCTGGGATGTACGTATCGTGCCGCTGATGATAATCGGCCCTCAGTTTGATCAGATCCAACTCAGAGAATCAGAAACTAAAGAATTAAAAAACCTGTTGAACTACATTCCTTGCGATGTTCGGGTAAGTACACATGTTCGTCGGATCTTCATGGTTCCAACGACGGCACAGGGGGACGCTGATACCAGTCCGGGAAAAGTCAATATCCTCTTGCAGAGTTTTATATCTAAACTCCCGATTCAGGACTTCGCGTTGGTGTCGGATACCGCATATGTGGCTCAGAATGGTGGTCGCATTGTACGAGCCCTTCTAGAAATTTCCCTGAGCCGAAAGTTGGCCAATGCGGCGGTTACTCTTATGGGAATCTGCAAGGCTATCGAAAAACGTATATGGCCTTACGAGGAACCGCTTAAGCAGTTCAATTTGAAGGCGGAGATCCTACACGGCCTGGATGTGTCATCTATGGAGTACCATCCTACAGAGCTCGCCACGATGACGGCTGCCGAGTTAGGGAACCTTGTTCGGCTGAATGAACTTCAAGGCCGAGCATTGCTTACCGCCGCCAAACAGTTCCCCTCACTTGAATTAGGTTATATCTTACGTCCGCTTGGCCCCGATATCTTGAAGATTGTCGTCACCGTGACCCGTGCCTTTGATTGGAATACCAAACGACATGGGTCTGTGGAGCCGTTTTGGCTATGGATCGAAGACCATAAAGGGATCACAATACTCCAGCTGACGCAAATTGCTATTCGAGAATCAACATGTGATCTAGATGTAGAATTCACGATTTCAATGTCTGTGGACATCCTGCCACCACCATCGATTACCATCCGACTCATCTCCGACAAGTGGTTGGGTGCATACGACGAACTATCCATATCACTTGACGGTGTAACCATGCCTACCGTTTGCCATTCCCATACGCAACGAGTGGACGCTGGCTTTCTCCCTCTCTCTTCGATACATGCTTCTGCACTGCGCGCAAGACTGGGCTCTCAGTTTCGCGAATTTAACGCCATCCAGACCCAGATGTTCTGGTGCTTCTTGAATACGAATTTGAATATCCTGGTTGCTGCTCCCGCGAGTTGTGGAAAGTCATTTCTAGCCTATACAGCCACCTGGTACGAAGTGTCTCGCTTTTTTGGTCGATGATATGTAACCGAATACAGGAATACATTGCTCGAGTCAACCTCGTCTTCCTGGGCCCTTATCGTCGTTCCCAATGGCAACGCAGCGTCAAAAACAATGTCAGAATTACGCTTTGTATCGAATGGTATGGGTGTCCGACTGGAGCGCTCGAATGGCACCGACCTGTTCAATCCGCCCAGTGGCAAATTGATAAGAGTGATCAGTGCTGCGAATCTTCTAGAAAGCCTTGGTCTCAGGGATCGAGGCTTGATCCGAAGCCATCCTAAAGTCATACTGTATGAACATCTCGACCAAATGGACGCTACCTATGAACTCGGGATCACCCTTATTAGGCACGCGACGCAGCGTTTCCCGACCCGCAGTATTGGTCTTGCCAGGTCCCTCATTGATCCCATGGACCTTGCGTCGTGGTTAGATGTCGAATCGATGGGGCTCTACAGCTTCCTTCCCAGGGACCGTGAACAATCTCTGGCTTGTTCCATCCAGCCGTATACAATCTCCCATACTGGCGCGCTTTTCAAGGCGCTAGCAAAACCCGTTTATACAGCTATTCAGGGCATCCATACGGGCGATTCGGGTATCGTGTTTGTTCCTTCTCGCGGACACTGCCAAAGTGTTGCACAAGACTTGATCACGCAATGTGCTCTCGCCACATTCACCGAGAGAGGATTCCTTCCGGAATCTGTTTCCCCGGTTTTTCTCGAGGACTATCTTACAAGGATTCAAGACCAGACGCTGGTCAACTGCGTATCAAGAGGAGTAGGAGTATTTCACCACGGCATCTCGGTGCCGGATCGCAACCTGGTTCTCGAGCTTTTTGCGGAGGGCATTGTCAGATTCTTGATAGTCCCTCGCGAGGCTTGCTGGAGCCTCCCGGTACGCGGGGGGCTTGTCGTGGTTATGGGCACCCAATACATACAAGAAGATCATGACACATCCGAGCGACGACTGAGAGACTATCCGGTCGTGGATATCGTTCAAATGCAAAGTCGTGCCGTCCGACAGCACGGAGCCGGAGTCTTTGTGTTGTTCTGTCCGGCTGAGGCCGCGGAGATGTTGAATAAGTTCCTTAATGAAGATGGGTTACCATTGGAATCGCAGTTGTTGGAGATGGAAACGTTGAGGAAGTGGTATGAGGAAAGGAAGCGAGAGGGTACGATACGGAACAGACAAGACGGGGTGGATATCCTTTCGTTCACGTTCCTTGCTCGGCGGATGATGAAGAACCCGACATACTACGGTCTTCATCCTGATATCTCCTTGGGTGAAGCATTGTCTCGTTTAGTTGATGGGTTCGAGCATGGCTAGATGGTGTGTATTTCTAACACATCATGTACCTATTAGTGTATTCGTAGTCAGTTTGTCCCTTGATGAGCCCCTCGTGCTGTAACGGCTCTGCGTAAGATCCCGGATAATCAGACTCTTGTGGAACAGGACTTGGGAGATCGATTGAGATACAGTGGTGGGAGGACTACCTAATCAATCTACACGTAGTAGAGAGAACTCTAGTTCTATTAGTAACCACGAGCCCGAACCATTAGTCTAGGCGATGTACTTCTCAAGGGCTTGGAGCCTTTCTCCTGCATCCCTAAGAGTGTCCACGTCTTTACAGAAGGAGAAACGAGCGTAGCTCTCGCCGATGTTGCAATGTTCTTCACAGTAGAACTAAGATCGTGGGGGCAAATTAATCGGCCACGGTATGGCAGTCCAGTCATCGGCTCACCTCACTGACAGGAATCGAGGAAACACCGATTTCCATGGCTATGAACCAGCAAGCTCTTGAGTGGAAATGAGTAAAATTTGAATAAATGTGTAACACATCACATACTTGAAATCCTTTCCGCGGCCCTGCACCGATTCTGGGAAGGGGTAGTCCTCGGGGAACTTCACGCTAGAAATATCCTGTCACAGGAAAAGTTCAAATCGAGGCCCTGGATTTTTATCTTCGGATCATTCTCACCACCAGGACAAAATACGTGCCTTCTGGCAGGCTGTACTTCAAGCCGATCCTATCAAAGGTAGAGAGCAAGATGTTACGCCTCTCCTCGTATTCTGCAACTTGTTTCTCAAAGAATTTGCGTTCTCGAGCTTCTTCGAGCCCGCTTGCAACTGCTTCTTGCAACGGAGAATTGCTGCAAAAAACGATGCGTGTGCAAGCGGCGAGAGTGGGTTTTATAATCGATTCTGGACCAATTAGCCAGCCAACGCGCCAACCGGTGGCAGCAAAGGCCTCTGCAAGGTGAGAGTTTCAAGCGTGCCGAGGGAACATTTCTTTCGATTCTACTCACTGCCAGCTGAGAGGACTGTGACGGTGCGGTCCCACATCCCGGGAAGATTCGCAAAGCGAACATGTTCCTTACCGTCATACACAAGGCAGTCGTACTTTGTGATCGCGAGGTCAGAGGATTGGTGGCAGAACTAGATGACTACGCACCACTTCGTCCGCCATTACGAGTAGGTTAAATTCTTCCGCTAAGATGGCGATCTGCTCTAATTCCTGCCTAGAGAAAACCTTCCCGATCGGGTTATGAGGGGTGTTGATGATTATCATTTTAGCGCGGGGGGTGATGGAGCGGCTATCAACCGATTGGTGAGAGAAAAGGAAGGAGTAGGAACATGACTTGCCGCAACTCATCAAAGTCAATCTTCCACTCGCTGCTGTTCGGGTCCTTGTCACTCAAGTTAGGATGTAATGGGACATAAACGGGCTTTCCACCGTTGAAAGTGACGGATGGAAGATATTGGTCGAAGAAGGGCTCAAACATGATAACTTCGTCGCCTTGTTCCAAGAACGCGGTAAATACAGAGTATTGACCTGAGGACGATAAGTACGATCGGAAGACGATGTGGGGAGAGGGTACCTTCGTTGGCACCACTGGTGACGAGAATCTCTGATTCGACGTCGAGAGACCTGTTGAAAGAGGCTTCGTAAAAGCTTTTGATGGCTTGGCGCAAGCGAATACGCCCTTTTGGGTGCGAATAGTGATTGGGCAGAGTCTGGTTGAGCGCCTTGTCTGCTGCCTGGATGATCCACGGGGGAGGGGGGAAATTCATATACCCCTGACCGAGATTGATGCAGTCCGGGGGAAGATTGGCGGCGCTAGGGAGAGATTGTGGGCAGAGGACAAAGACAAAGACGGTGCATACTTGAAGATTGACCACACGTCCTGGGCCAGGGCACGGCCATCGAGGAGACGGGAGGAAAAGGGGATGAGGTTGGAGCGGTCGCCGTTTGGGAGGGAGAGAGACATCGGCTTTGTGGTGCTCGACGAGATCAGACGAGTCGTGCTGCGCGAACACGCTTGAAAACGATTCCGAACAAGCGCGAAATATGACATTTATGGTCCGCTGACAATAAGAGATAACAAAGTCCGGCATTTCCGGGCAGCGTATTAGTAGGACGGCCTTGGCTCACCTTTGCCATCCACACATGGCAGTTGGTTCACACGCATCCAAAACACCTCTCGTCCGACCGTGGCGCCTCGGCCGTGCCATGTCTGACCGTCCCGTCGAAGCGTACGTCTGGCGCATACATCCGTCTCTCCCTTCTCACCGTCCTCGCCAGCCCTGGGTCGCCAGAGACACAGTCTAGCGACGAAGAAGACGTTTTCACGTATCCAACAGACAGTGACCCTCCCCACCGCGACCGCGATGGCGAACGGGAACACGACGGGGACGAAGAGTTTGTGTACCCGGACGTTGCCGCCCACCAAGACTCCCTCGCGGTAGAAGACGCTCCTCACCATCCCGCTGCTCCGGCTCAAGTGCCCCAACGTTTGCCCCCATCCCCCACTCGAACCCGGACGTCATCCCACCCGTCACCCGCTCAACTCGAGGCCTTATCTGCTGCAGCATCTCAAGGCGACCTCGTCCTTCTCAAGAAACTATTTGCCACCGCGTTGCAGAGCAGCGGTCTCGAAGCGTTCGCCTTGGCAAATGATGCTTCGTCGCGCACGGGCTTCACTGCACTCCAGGCCGCTGCGAGTCGCGGATATCTCGATATCGTCAAATGGCGTCAGTCCGTATCACTTCTCGAGTTTGTACAATATCTTAACCTCGCCCCCCAGTCGTTGAAGACTGCGGTGCCATCCCTGACCTGGAAGACCGTGAGGGCGAGGTGGGCGTGTTTTCCGTCGGTCACACCAACTTTCTCGACCTTTCTACAGACGGCGCTGCACAAAGCTGCCTTGAATGGACACATGCCGATCATCCAGTACTTGTTGGCTGACAAGGCTGACGTTCATGCGCGTGATGCAGACGGATGGACTCCGCTTCACAATGCTTGCTCAAAGGTGGCGTCGTACATCTTCAAGCGGCTTCCACGATATTTCTTACTTTTTTTCCAGGGATACCTTGATATCGTTCGGTGGCTCTGTGAAAGCGGCGGCGCGGCCGACCTAGTTGGTGGCGTGCGTGGTGTTGACCTTCGCAACAAGGGTGGCTGGACTCCCCTCAGTGTGTCGTCTTCGTCTTCATACACGTCACTCCTCTCAACCTCCCCCGCAGTGAATGCAGCCTCAAAGGGGCACCTTCCGGTTGTTGTATATCTGTTGTCCAAACAAGCCGCAGATCCGTTGGTACGAAATAATTGGGGCGAGACAGCGTATGACGTTGCTGCTTCCGTATTTGAAGTATGGATTTGCGAGGTACAGCCAAACATACATGACTTTTACCTTCGACCGTCTCACTCAGTCCACTAGGTCTTGCAAAAGGCCGAGGTAGAGCGGTGGCGTGGCACTACGGCGACATACAACCCGTTGCGAGTACACACCTACGTGCCTTTGGTCGTGTATGAGAACCAGCGTCTTGATACTCGTTTAAAGACGATCGCCGTTTCAGGGGGACGGCCCAGGTTTTCCCCATCTGGGCTTGGAAGACATGGTCGTCCTGCACCTTTTGAGCTGAAGCTTCCTTCTCCTGACGAAGACACGGGGGTAAAATTTGTACCTTCCTTGCGTAGTAACATACAACTTCCCGTGGCATCTGATCCTTACAAGTTACCAAATGCTGTCAGCCAGAACGTTCCCACATTAGAGGGCGCAGAGCGAAGCCACTTTTGGTTGTAAGTGTACCTTTCTCTAGTTGGATACTCTTATAAAACCAATCGGCTCCACAGATCTGACTGGCATATTGATGACACCCATCCCAGAGTAGGGCCTGACGGTGGCTGGCAGTATGCGCAGAGTTTCAACAGTCTAGATGAAGACTGGTTGCCCGAGCCCCCATCTCAGCTCGCTCGCCTTTCCTCCGGGACAGGGATCGTGACAACTAGTTTGTCTTCACCGCCACGGAGTCACGGACGTCGAAGCAGCAGCAGTTCCTCGTCTTCTGCAACTTTGCATACAGACACGTGGGTACGTCGCAGACGCTGGGTTCGCGTTATGCGCCGTAGACTCTTTCCTCCTCTCCCCTTCATGGAGCCTGATGGTACGATGTACGATCTTGCGGACGATGGATCACTGATCCCGCACGCAAGCGGTGATGGGAACTGTGAGCAAGGCGAAGAGGGCCAAGAATTGGGGACGATGCGCCCAAATCGGTTGTCTTCGGTCCAAGACTACGTGGCACGTGCGCGGTATCTTGTTGGAAACCGGTCAGAGAGCAATGACGAAGCTCAATCCGCTGTCGAAATTCGTCGTGCTATCGCGAAACTTGAAAGGGCGACGAGTGAATTACGACAGGGACTCTTGGGTAGGTTACACTGGCACTCGGCGGTCACATGGCTTTACCTATGGTTGAACAGGTGACGATGATAAGGAGCGCAAAGTACAAGCCGAGGTTTTGTTAAACACGTACAGCAGAGAACTAGAACGGATCAGACTTTCCGCTGGCGCTCGAGGTCTCCTAAATTCTGGCTCAGATATCGAGTTTGAGGATGACGAGGATGACAACGAGGATGAGGTTTTCCGTTATCCAGGGTACTCCCCTCTCACGATCCATACCCCTTCTCTTGGATCCCGATCAACTGAACGGTCTTCCCGACCTGTAATTGCTCGAAACCTTACGCCTGACTTATCTCAAGCACCTGATTTCCGAGTTCCTACTCGTGAAGCTCCTCAGAAGATGGCTGTCCCGATGTGGCATGCACAATGGGAACGAGACGATGCGGTTCAGGCTTGCAATGATTGCCAACGTCGGTTTAGCTTCATTTTGAGAAGAGTAAGTCTTCATTGGTTGACATCACTACTCTGTCCTAATGATTGTCTGTTATGTTTGATTTCACTAGCATGTAGGTACTTCTAATCTGCATGGGACGGATGCAGCTCAGCTTGATTTCATAGCACTGTCGTAGATGCGGTCGTATATTCTGTGACAGATGTTCGAATCACCGGATTTTCCTCGACCCATCGGAAATCATACAAGACCCAGCTTCTCCGGTAACCACCGCGTCATCCTCATCTCAACGTGTTTGCCAATCTTGCTTCGATCAACGCAATTCAAGCACTCTAACAAGAGTATCTTCTGCTGTGGAGCGTATCGTGGTTGATCGGGGGAGGTTGATGGCGCCTGGCCAGATAACGCGACAGAATTCTAGTTCACAATTGAGCGACCTTGCAGAGTAAGCCGTGATGGTTGTTCTGTCTGGTGGTTTGCTCAGTTCCGGCAGTTGCCCTGTCTGTGGCACTAACCTCTCGGCGTTCGAAGACCCAATGGAGCAAGAGGCTCATGTGAGGGGTTGCCTGGACGGTGGAACGGATTCCGCTCCTCAGACAGTCAAATATCTCGTGTACGAACTCCCAGCTGAAAGCGCCTTGGTTGGGGTGGAATGTAAGTCCTTCGGAATTGACCCTTGAGCTCGATTCCTCACTCATGCCACTTAGGCGTGATCTGTCTCGAAGAGTTTACACCTGGCTCAGCAGTCGCGCGACTGAGTTGTTTCTGTAGTTTCCACAATGGTGAGAGCCATGCGTCCTCGCTGGAAAATGACTCTGACTTTGGGCCACAGCGTGTTTATCATCTTGGTTACAGCGTGGTCGTAGTTGCCCTGTTCATACGCGCTGATGACCAAACCAACGTGCGACCACTAATGTGCTCATGGTAATTTCTCGTCGTACGCACACCACTAATTACTGCCCTGTACAAAAACATGCAATACAAACTATGGATACAAAACTATACATACTACGGTTAATCGCCGTCACGCGGTTCGTAAAAGGTACTGTAACGTATGCGACTCTCGTCCACTCGTATGACATTTGACAAATCTTCCATGTCTGGGGAGACAATGTCTTGGCCCTTGACCCCATCGTCCTGATCGTCCTCGAACCATGTTGAAGGATCATCATCAGAATCATCCTCGTCCATATCTTCTAGGTCAGAGTCAGTCGGCTTATAGTTCCTGCAAGTCATGTTAGATCGAATTCTAGGGAGGAGTGCAAGAAACACAGACATGAATGCCCATATACGAGCATCCATTTCCCTTCTGGATAATAGTTCTCCCTTGAGCGGTAATCCGATGCGCCTCTTCCTGTCATCCGTGCGTTGCTGCCTCTCCAGATCAACGACATGTGCACGTTGTTCTAGTTCCACCGCCTCTTGCAGGCTGAGAGATCCAACCTGGTGGTTCGCAGTGTTGGGTGTCAACGGAGCCTGATGCAATGAACGTGAATAGGCCAGGGTTTGCAAAGAAAGGAAACCTACATATCGGGACAATGCTCGCCGTTTTGCGTCGATGACCCGAGGTTCGGGTAGGATATCGACGGGCATGGCCTCGTCCGCGTTGATATTTGTATTTCTGAGACCGTTGCGAATTTCCTCGATGCCTTCGAGCTCCAAAAGGCGGGCTTCTATGGCTGTTTGTTCGACGGAAAGCCGTTGCACGAGGGTGGAGGTGGAAGCGATCCTGCAGAGGTCAGGGAAACGTGCCCAAGTCAGTCTGAGGGGCAGTGCGCGGAACGAGGTGGGTATTGGGTGCGGATGAAGAGACGTACGGTGAAGAGAGGAGTCTTTGGTTGCGATCGTGTAGGTCGTGCAGTTCCCGCAAGGACATATCGAGGATGGGCTTTGGCCTCGGCCTCGGAGGTGCCCGGAAGCCTAGTGGAACAGAGGGTTTTTTGACACGAGCGGGGGATGTGGGGGATTGAGGGCTGCTGGCTCTGACGGGACCCATATTGCGGGGGAGGGTGATGCGTAGACTGTAAATAACAAGACCGACGATTGGCCTTTTATAGACTGACGCCGATTGCCACAAGCTATTCGACTAACGGTACAAAACACACGGTGACGAAAGCAAAATTCATCTCAAGCGCATACGTCTCCCCGTCTCACGTTCGTCGCGATGCAAAGTCTACATATACATATCGCCCTGAAATGCACAAGTTAGCCAATAGATTGGCGAGACGATCAGAGATACGTACAGCTCCAGGTGGCATAAAGTCGTCATTGTCGGGGTCTTGCGTGTTAAACCCTCCACGACGCGGCCTACCGCCAAACGTAGGCCTCAGTGGGTTATTGGGGTCCGGGCCCACAGGGTCAAAACGAGCACCAGGAGGTGCTCCTAAGGGGGGCAGATACCCATCACCACCCCATGGCCCACGACGGTTATCCGGCCTGCGTTCCCTGGAGCCAAATATTGGGTGGTCGGGCCCAACAAACATCCCATCTCCTCCGTGAGGTGGGAACATGGAGGGAGGCGAGATTGTGTCGGCTCCGAACGGATCGAGATCTCTCCGTCCGATTTCCAACGGATTATACGGGCGTACGTCGGGAGGAATATAAGGGGGGATGTCCTCGGGGAGAGGGGGTGCGACAGGCCGGGGACGAGCGGCGCCTGCAACCCGCGAGGGATTGACCGGCGTCGCACTTGCAGAAGAGCTTGCCTCCTCTGCCTCTTCTGTATATCCATCCTTCCTAAGACCGGGAACAAGTTTCTGTATGATCCTGAGTTTCATCTGTGAGACGAAGTCGGCGATGCGATTCGAGGATATGAAACCATAGACAAGAGGCTGTGCGTCCGTTCTGGAGGCATCATAGGGATAGAACGATGGAGAGGTGAAATCGTTGGTGCATATGTCCAACGACGCAGATTTATCGCTCTGGTTCGATCTCAGCGAGGCTATGCACGGGAGGTGGAAAGCGTACCTCCAGCGCTATGGCGTTTACGAGGGACCGCTGGCCGAGTTTGACGACTTTTACGAGAAACTCGAGGCTGCTCTGCTCATGCTTATACCTAAAAGCGTGGTCTGTCGACGTTCCCGTGTTCCAGTTCTCAGGTAAGACACCATCTTGGAAGATCCTTGCGGACGATGTGTCATCGAGTGCGATCAAGCGGAACCCGAGTGTGATGAATACCGCATGGGCGAGAGCTGCCAATGCATCATGAGCTGATGACAAGCGCTTGTTAGACGGCGGAAGGAGTGCTACGAGCTGCGATGTAAGTGCGGCTGGGTCGAGGATGTCGTTCGCCATTGGCAAGGAATGCATGTAGGCTAGCTTTGTATTTACGTAATGGAACAGCTTAGTCAAAGGCTTTGAATTCTAACAAAGCCAAATAGCACCTTTTTCAGTGCCACTACATCGCTTGTTGGTGTCCTTGCTTTTTGTCTCATCCATGGCACGCAGAGAGAGATCATATTCTCCAGATAGCGCAAATAAAAGGGTAAGACCTTCTCACCGTTCACCTCGGTCCCCCTCGCCGACCAGGCGAAATACCCAAAGACCCAGCAGACGATACGACGACGAGAGGGACAGAGACCGTGACAGAGAAAGAGACAGGGACAGGGACAGGGACAGGGACAGAGATAGAGACAGGCAGAGGGACAGAGATAGGGACCGTTACCGGGACGATCGCTACCGTGATGACCGTCGGAGAGATGGCCATCGAGGAGATAGAAGAGATGAACGCCGTGACGACAGACGCTCCTCACGTTCACCCGACCGTAGGGATCGTGATCGTCGACCTCTTTCTCCGGTTACCTCCAAGCCCACCGCCGAGGCTACACCACCTCGAGCGCCCGAAGACGAAAAACTGAAGGCGAAACGGGCGAAACTTGAGGCTTGGAAGAAGGAGCGGGAGGCGAAGAAGGCACTTGACGAGGCGAAAGCAAAGGCAATGGCACTTGCTGGAAAGTCTGCTCCAGGTTAGTCCACGTCACTATTGTCTGTTTTGATGCGATTTCACATCACTTGATCTTGCCCTACAGCACCTCCGGCACCGATTCCCGCAAAAGCTGGGACGTCGCTAAACCGTGCAGCGCTGACAGGCCTTGGCCTAAAGGGCCTCCCATTGAAACCAGAAGTTTTGAAAGCGTCGAAGACCGCTGCGGCCGTGATGGATGACTCGGTGGAGACCAAACGCAAGCTAGAAACTCTCGGTGATATGCCTGCTGTTGACATGACCATGGCTGATGGCGAGGCCAGTGTCGGCGACCTTGAAGTAGACGATGACGACGAGGAAGCGAATCGAATGGATCAAGCATTGAAGAACAAGGCTGCGGATGCTACGGAGGAGGAAGAAGAGATAGACCCTCTTGACGCTTTCATGAGTGGTGTAAAAGAGGAAGTGCAGAAGGTCAACGAGGAAGATTTGTTGAAAATGAACGGCAATGGGTCTTCTCGTGTTCGGCTTGACGAGCGTATGGCCGATGAAGGCGGCGAAGAGATCGTAGAGCCAGTTGTTGAGGACGAACTTGACGCTACCGAACTAAACCCGGAGGATATTCTTGCGTTGGCCGCCAAGAAAGCAAAGAAGAAGGACATTGCCGCTGTTGACCACTCTCGGGTCAAGTATGAACCTTTCAGGAAGGAGTTTTATGTCCCTCCACCAGACATCGCCGCCATGACAGACGACGAGGCTGATCTCCTAAGACTGGAATTGGATGGGATCAAGATTCGCGGTGTCGATTGCCCTCGGCCTGTAACGAAATGGAGCCACTTCGGCCTACCTGCAAGCTGGTACGCAGCTGATTTTCCCTTCAAGCATATTATAACTCACGTGTCTACAGCTTGGACGTGATCAAAAGACTTAATTACACTGCACCTACTGCTATCCAGGCGCAAGCTATCCCTGCGATCATGTCTGGAAGAGATGTTATCGGTGTTGCCAAGACAGGTTCGGGCAAAACAATTGCGTTCCTTCTACCCCTCTTCCGACATATCAAGGATCAACGGCCTCTGGAACAAATGGAAGGGCCATTAGCCATTGTCATGACTCCTACTCGTGAGCTTGCTGTGCAGATTCACCGGGAATGCAAACCTTTTTTAAAAGTAATGAACTTACGAGTACGCCGGTCTACCCTCTTCCGTATTTTCACATGCTGATGTTCATTCACAGGCTGTTTGCGCGTACGGTGGTTCCCCGATCAAAGATCAAATTGCAGAACTTAAGAAGGGCGCTGAAATCATCGTCTGTACTCCGGGTCGCATGATAGACCTTTTGACCGCTAACTCTGGGCGTGTAACGAACTTGAAGCGGGTCACCTATGTCGTGCTTGACGAAGCGGACAGAATGTTTGATATGGGTTTTGAACCTCAGGTGATGAAGATCGTAAACAACATTCGGCCGGATCGCCAAACCGTGCTTTTCTCTGCGACATTCCCGAAGCAAATGGATTCTCTCGCTCGAAAGATCCTACAGAAGCCCCTTGAAATTACAGTTGGCGGACGTTCGGTCGTTGCTGCAGAAATCGAACAGCTCGTTGAAGTTCGCGCCGAGGAGACCAAGTTCAATCGGCTTCTGGAAATTCTGGGACAAATGTACAACGAAGATCCGGAATGCAGGACACTCATCTTTGTGGATCGACAGGAAGCTGCTGACAATTTATTGCGTGACCTCATGCGAAAAGGATACCTATGCATGTCTCTCCACGGGGGGAAAGACCAAGTGGATCGCGACTCAACCATTGCTGACTTCAAGTCTGGCGTGGTCCCCATTGTAATCGCTACATCCGTTGCTGCTCGTGGACTGGATGTTAAACAGTTGAAGCTCGTGATAAATTACGATGCTCCCAACCACATGGAGGACTATGTCCATCGGGCTGGTCGGACAGGACGTGCTGGAAACAAGGGAACGTGCGTTACGTTCATCACCCCCGAGCAAGAGAGGTACTCGGTCGACCTATACCGTGCCTTGAAAGCCAGCAATGCGGCGACCCCCAAAGAACTGGAGGATCTTGCTAACGGTATGTATTTCTGGTTGTTGTTGTTGTTGTTGTTGACCGTTGGTGTTGGCATAGGTTTCTTGGAGAAGGTCAAATCCGGGAAAGCGCAAGTAGCAGGTTCCGGTTTTGGTGGCAAGGGCTTGGACCGACTCGACAAGGAACGTGAGGCCAAGGACCGTGCTGAGCGTAAGGCTTATGGTGAGCCGGAGGATGAGAAGACGGAGGAAACCCAAAAGGCATCGAACGGCGCTGCTGCTGGTGATGACATGACATTCGGCAATTTCAAGGTAGAGATCAGACGTGGCCCTGCGCCAGACTCGTCCAAGGGTGTTCTAGGCATCGCCGGAGCCGCCGCGGTTGCTCGGCGACTTGCTCATGCGAAAGAGGAGGAGAAGATTCAAGCCCAGATTAAAACGGCTCAAGAGGCCGCCAATCGTGCTGGCAAGGATTCGCCAGCTCAGAAACAAGCGCTCAGTGTGGTTGCCAAGCTTAATGCACAGTTGAAAGCCATGAAACTTGTCCTACAATCCCAGATCCAGCACGAGGAGAGTGGTGGTCGAAAAGTGAACCCGGACTCGACGGACTTCCACGCGATCATACCCATCAATGATTACCCTCAAAAAGCGAGATGGCGGGTCACGAACAAGGAGACTATGGTTCAAGTACGTGTCCATTACGATAATCATACAAATTTATCAGCTCACGTGATCCATCAGCTCATCGATATGACTGGGGCATCTGTCACGAATAAGGGTGAGTGGCATAAGAGGATTCAAACGACGACATCAAAATTGATCTGTTGTATCACCAGGTATCTACTATGAATCCGGCAAAGAGCCACCTCCGGAAGGACCACCAAAGCTCCATTTACTTGTCGAGTCCAATGAGGAATACAGAGTACGTCAAGACCATGCACTTGAAGCAAAATCCATGCTCACGATTCATTTCCCAGGTCGAGCAAGCAGTACGGGAGATTAAGCGCCTTCTCATCGAGGCATCCGCTGCAGCGCTACAAGCGGAGATGCGGAACCCCAGTGCAGTCGCTGGGCGATACAGTGTGGTGTAGTAGTACCTTAGTGGGTCTCTTGTTTTACTACATTGGGATGTTGATTATCACTATGATGGTCTTTCCTTTTGGGGTAAAAAAATTTAGTGAAATGGCGCCAAGGTCTGGTGGGAAGGAAAGTTTGGTGAGTTGTCATGAGTGTTCAGTCAGGGTACGGCCGATACATGTCATGTGCTATACTTAAACGGACTCGGTCGGTGTCCGTTCTCACTCATTCACTACCCACCCAACTGCCCACCAGTGCGGACCATGTCGATTGCAGAGGACAGTGTCTCCGTCGTATCGTCACACACTCATGTCGGCGGCAAGTCACGCACCTGCGAGCTCGATGGATCTCCCCATTTAGAGAAAGAAAAGATCGCTATCTCCAATAACAGAATAGAACACGCAGACGATTGGAAAGATAGTCCCAACAATCCCCGGAACTGGTCTCCTTTGAAAAAATGGACGGCAACATCCCTCGTCGGTACTACTCAGTTTTTGGTTCCGTCTCCTCTTAGACGTTTCTCCTAGGTATCACTTTACACATTTGTTACTCCCCTAGGCAGTTCCATGATGGCTCCTGGCCTGCCAGACCTCGCTTCGAGATACGGCATTACGAATCCTACGATAATTGGGATGGCCCTTAGTATTTTCCTTTTGTCCTTTGCTGTTGGACCTCTATTCTTGGGACCTCTCTCCGAGATGTACGGGCGCGCTTGGGTTTGTCGTCGACTTTTTTTTGTTTTTCTCTCCTGACATTCATCAGGTTTTACATATTGGCAACCTAGTTTTCCTCTGTTTCAACTTGGGCTGCGCCCTGGCACCAACCGCCAATTCATTTCTCGCTTTCCGTTTCCTCAGTAGGTCACCACTTCAAGTCATATAGCAGCCTCCAGCTGAGGTCGTGTAGGTGGCTTTGCAGGCAGTGCACCAATCGCCTGTGGTGGAGGCGTCGTCAGCGATCTCTTCGAAGAAAAAGAGCGTGCATCTGCGATGGCCATGTATACTCTCGGTCCTCTGATCGGTACCATTTCTCCTCTGGACTGCGTTTCGCCACTCATGGTTGCGCGTAGGCCCCGCAATTGGACCTGTGATGGGTGGATTTATCAGTCAAACCGTCGGCATTGAATACGTGTTCTACGTAATTGTGGCCCTGTGTGGTGCTGCTTCGGTTCTCGGGATTCCCCTTCTAAGGGAGACATACGCACCGGTCATTCGCCGGCGACTTCATGATGCCCATGGACAAGACTCCGAGAAAGGGGCCACAGGCTCTGATGTTCAGGTCAGACTGGGATACCTCTGGGACAATTTGAAACGACCGATGCTCCTTCTCACACGAAGCTTCATTTGCTTCATTCTCAGCTTGTACATGGCTCTGTAAGTGGCTTCTTTTCGATTTTGAGTCGGGAATTAACTGGATCGCTTAAGGATATATGGTTAGTGTCACCAGGTGAGGTATGCCACGGAAGGGGCTGATACCAAATTGAAACAGGGATCTATTACCTGATGTTTGCTACATTCCCTGGTAGGTTCAAACGGGTTCCTGAGCGACCACAGTATCGTTGAATCCCGATGGGCCCTTTCAGACCTGTTTTCGACCGTGTATCACTTCAGTGTCGGCACCGGTGGCTTGGCATACATTGGCCTTGGATTTGGGTTCCTCGTCGCCACCATATTCGGTGCTAGAATATCGGACCAGGTATACGTTCGGGTCCGTATTGGCATGTTCTGCTGAGACACTATCCTGACCAGCTCTTAGCTGGCAGCACAAAACGGAGGGCAAGGAAAGCCTGAGATGCGCGTCCCAGCGCTGATATTCGGCTCCTTCTTCGCCCCTATCGGATTATTGTAAGTGTGGGTGTATGGCTCAAAGGGGGGTATTGACGTGACCCAGCTGGTACGGGTGGTCGGCTCAAGCCCGAGTCCACTGGATGATGCCGATCATCGGGACTGCCATCTATGGTTTCGCGTTAATGACGACCTTGTACGTGTTGTCTCGCGGTTGTGTGGCACGCGTCTCAAATGGGATGATGCAGTCTCCCTATCCAACTGTACCTCGTTGATACCTTCACGTATTCCGCCAGTGCACTGGCCGCTGCCTCGGTGCGTTTCCTTGGCATTCTCGTGTAAGGGGGGCATGAATCGGTCTTTTAGGTGTTCCGATCCCTCCTTGGGTTCGTTTTCCCCCTGTTTGGGGAGCAGATGTATGCCAAACTTGGCTACGGCGGTGGAAATTCGCTGCTCGCAGGACTCGCCATCATCATTGGCATTCCGTTCCCTGTGTGGATCTACTACTACGGCGAACGCATTCGGGCACGAAGTTCGCTCAGCAACTGACACGTCCGACACGCACCTCACGGGTATTATTTACGATGTGTGCATGACCTCTGACGGATGTATATTGAACCAATGATGTAATACCATATCAGTATCTCTCTGCAGTGGCGTCCATGGACGAATGAAACTACCTCCGGTCCGGAACCCTGTGGACCTGGAACTGTGTCAATATTACTCCGTACGTCAAATTGAACGGTAGCTACACGGATCCGCGGGGTCGATGACTCATACGTGCATACGCGGTTATCGAGACAAGCCGAAACCCCGTTGTTTGTGAGTCGTACTGCTGCCCAACGTGTGGCCGTTCACGCCTGCATCCCGCACTCTTCTCTCCACCTCGTTGACCTTGCCTTCCACTTCGCGTACTGCCCCATCGATCCATTGCAGGCTTTCCAGATGGCTGCTCAGGATCTGTGATATTTGTACCATTGGATCCTCGTTGCCATGAGAGGGTCCGCTGACAGATGGCGCTAACGAGAGGGCATTGACCGAATCGATCATCTGCGTGAGAGACCCTGACAGATCATCTAGATGTGAATGTAGCTCGGTGGCGAGGACATAGCTGTCGAACGACAAATGCCAAGGCGCCACATTAGTCAAAGAGGGTCATACGACATGACGTCGTACTTTCAAAAGGAAGGATGACTTACTTTTTATCCCGTTCAGTGTCCGCTGGGCCCGTATCGAGTGCGCGTAGGCTGCCCCCCTGGCCACCGAGGACCTCCCCGACGGATCGTTCGTAAGCGTCCAGCGTGACCAAGAGGTCTTTTTGTTGTTGTTCGATATGGTCGAGCGCTTGCTCGATGTCGGTTTGTTCCCGCTCCACGGCCAAGACATGGCCGTATATTGTAGCCAGCTGCGTACGAGATCCATTCCTCGATGTCGGTTGTCCGAAAAACCAGGTTTGGACTTACGTTGTTCCCATTTTCCATCAAGGCGCGGTCCCACACTGCAACCTCACCGGCAAACTTGTTGAATTCCCGGACGTGGGTCTCAAGGTCAGCTGTCCACTTGTTGACGATTTCCTCGATCGTCTTCCCTCTCAGGGCAGAAGGTGGCGGCACGGTAATTGCAGTCGAGACGGGGGCGACTGTCCAGGGTTGAGGGGCTGTTCATAATTCCAAATGGCGTGTAACTTACTATCCTTGGGCTTATCGGCATCTTTTGCGGGAGGTAGCGACGAAGCACCCAAGGTTGCTGCAAAAACTGAGGGTGAGCACACGTGCAATGTGCGAGCGATCACGACTGACTGGATGGTGTGCTTGCTGGAGGCTTGACACCGAAGAGACTCTGAATGGGTGCTGCGTGGAGATGAGCTGATGGTGACGCCAGAACTGCATGCTGACCTGGATCTTTCTTCTCGGGCTGCGTCTCTGTGGTCGCCGTCGTCTTGAACATTTCTTTCGACGCGTTCAGCTCAGACGTCTCGAGTCACGCGTATGCCGGAGTTCGAATCGGAGATGTGACATATTGGGACAAGCCCCTAAGTAGTACTACACCGGTCGACCGAGCGATATGTGCATTTGCGATGCCATCTGTACGATCTCCTTTTCCAACTCTGTAATCTTTGTTTTTCTGAGTAGAACACGATCAGTTTGCTATCACACGTGGAACATTGGACTTACTCGATGTTTGACCGTTCCCCTAGCTCGAACGCTTGTGAAACACCGAGTGAGCGCGAATTGTCAGAAACTTGCTTTCTTCTCTTTTCTTCTTTCGCTACAACATCATTCAAGCTTGGCATGATGCGGTCGTACTCTCGTTTTAGCTGTGTAACGGGATCAGCACAGCCCTTGGAAACTCTCCCGGTTGTAACTCACCAGTGTGGTCCTTGCCTTCAATGATGCTTCGTCAAACTTGCCCGCACCAAAAACTTCTGCTTTCATCCTTCCCAACTCTTCGAACCATTTTGTCTCGGATTCACTCAGTTCAGGTGAGACACCGTTCATCAGCGCCTGTAACATCCTATCGGCCCTTCTCATCAACTCCCTATGAGTCTCTTTCATCTTTTGCAGCCTCCCCACAACGCCTTCTTCTTTTGATCCCTGTATGTCTTTCATTCTCTTCTTCAACGACTCGATACAGCGAACCATTTCCCCGCACTTGTCCTGCATTCTTGCAAATTCCGCTTTTTGCAGCTCGACCCTGCTCTCGGTGGTTCTATTTGCCATGACCACCGTCCTTATGTGTGTTGTCATCGCCGTCACTTGCGATCCAAGGAAACGAAGTGTATCTGGCGTCAGCATAAACTCGCGTCCCGTCGTTCCGGAAGTGAGACGCGGAAATGAGCTGGTACGGTTCAAAATAGCCGGCGGGACGAATGGTTCCGTACCGAGCAATGAAACGTATGCAGGAGGCCCATCCACTGGTGCAAGCAGATCGCTGGGAGTGTTGATCACCAGTCCAGATTGCTCCGTGGAAGTGAGCGGCGCAATAACACTCAATAACGATGGCTCGGGCGAGGAAAGGGTGACTTTTGGGGAGATTGCCGTACGGAGGCTCAGTGGTAAAGACACGATTCGGAAGACAGAAGTCAGCATGAGTATACTGTAGGAGAGGTAAACGTCATTGGGTACACATAGTGCTGTCACCGGGTTAGAACACCTGCAGAAATATCAACGAAAATGACACAGGCGATATCATCATGTCTGTCACTTACTGTCGTTGAACGGAGAACGTATTTAAAAGGGGGGATACACGAGCCCCCACTGGTCTCTCGAGCATGCTACTCAGCCCCGCACCGTCGTCATCGTCCGCACGCAATGCCGTCGCCAGACTGCTAAGCAGGTCACCAAACCCGAGCGAGTGGACACCAAAGGCATGATAGATGTATATTGTATCGTCGTGTATTGGGTCAGCAAAGATGACTGGATGATTTGCTTGCAATAGGTCCAGTAGCGGGTTCGTTGACGATGATGGCGTTTTGAGCATGGGGATGAGACCTAGATCAATCGTTTCATACACAGCGAACATGGGTAGTTCATTGCCCTTTTCCTAGAAAAAAATCAATCGTTGATAGAAAAAGAGATCGGGACAGAAACCGACATGTCTATTCTCCCATCGAGCCTCGACTTTTTCAACATCCAAGTAAACGTCTGCTTTCCCGTCCTGGTAGGTAACGACAACGATTCCAAGTTTCTCTGTCTCCCCTTCACGATCATCGTCTGCATCATCCACAAAAGCCAGGTAAGCAATGTCCGTCGCGTCGCCTCCTTCGCTGCCCTCCAATACACATGGAGAGGGTTGAAGGAGAAACGGCCCCTGTCTCGCAGGCTGGCTTTTGATGGTGTTGGGGGGATGCATGGGTACGGAGCACGATATAGCAGGGAAGGCGGTACCTGGAGGAAGTTGCTTGATGAGAGCGGAAACGTACTTGTGCTGATAATCATAAAGTGCCGAAAGATTGGATGTGCACTCCGTGTCTTGCGAAATAAATTCTCGTTTCGCAGCAATAAAGCACTCAAGGGCGTGGACGAACGAAGACGGGACAAGACTGAATTCGGCTGAGATCATCGAGATGTAAGCAAGAGAAGGAGATACACTAACGTGTTACGGGGAATGTATGGGCAGATGGCGTAGACGTCGCCTGAGCGAGTCAAGGCATACACAGTGAGAGGGCCCCAATCAGCTCTCCCTTTCCCGAGAGTAAAGGAAGTAACCTCGCGTTCTGCGGGGTCTTGAGCCAGGAACGACCTCGGGTTCTTCTCCGGGATGAAGGAAAGCATTTGTTGTGGTTCCTCTGAGTCGACCGAAATATCATACTCCCTATGAATAATTATCAGATCATCTGGGAAAGAGTAACGTCAACGAAAGCTTGCCTGAGTTTTCCATCTACGGTCATCACCATGAGCGTGGATCCTGCGTCGCCCCATGGATGCCAGTCGACCTTGGCAATGGGTACCGAGGATGCCGCTCCATGATAGAACTGTCCTACCTGAACCGCCCTGGGCTGCTGCTTTAATACAATGTACGACGAGAGGACGATCATGCATACTTGCAATCAACGGAGGAGGAAACGAGCTTTGTATACCCGGCTCGGGGTAGGACGACTACAGCAACCTGATAAGCCCCTGCAACAGCAAGAAGCTTGCCACTCGGGTTCAACGCGAGTTGATGGATGGGAAAATCGACGTTTGGAACGTGGAGAACCTATCGCTGATCGTGGTACGTCTTCCGAGCAAGTGGGTAGTTTACATACTTTGTACGACTTGCCTGTCTCGCGCCCAAGCTTGGCTTCCCAAAGAGACGTCATCCTGAGTTCGGAGCCCGCTGCGACGATGAGATCTACATCCTTCAAAGCCACGAGCTGGCGCCGACCCGAGGGGACGTATTCATGGTCGCTTTGGAGTCCGAGAGACTGATTTGTCGAGGAGGCCGACTGCGAAGCTGCTGCGACATGAAATATGGGATGAGACTCGAGCAGGGTCTGCCAGTCGTCGTGTGGAGCGTCCATAAGCGGCGATGGGCGCGTCGACGGTCACGTCTGGCTCGGTTCGGCTCGAATTTCCCACGGACGCGACGCAGGGCTTGCGCGTATCATCACCTCGTCCACTCACAACCATGACGTCCATCGGCACAGGCTACGATCTTTCAGCGAGCACCTACTCGCCAGACGGCCGCATATTCCAGGTGCGCACGATGACCACGACCCCTCTTTCTGGTTAGATTGATGGGATGTGCAATGCAGGTCGAGTATGCCAACAAGGCCGTCGAGAACTCGGGGTACGTGCCCTCATTGGTGGTAATGGTATTTACAGATCCCATCAACCAGAACCGTGATCGGCCTCCGAGTCAAGGATGGGGTCGTCCTTGCCGTTGAGAAACTCATCCACTCGAAGCTCCTCGTTCCAGGCGCCAATCGACGCATCCAAACGGTAGATAGACACATTGGCATGGTAGAACTCCGCCGTCTTTCACCTTCTTACCCGTGCTTATCATATCCAGGCTACCGCAGGCCTCCTTGCCGACGGGCGTAATATCTCGAACAGAGCACGCAGCGAATGTACTAACATGCGCAACTGGATGAGAGAACCACCAGCTGTCAAGGCATGTGTGGATTCAACTTATCTCCCCCCAGCCTTCTAAGTAAGAGAGTTGTTCATAGCTCATCTCGGATCGTATGGGGCAATACGCTCAAATGTATACGCTCTACTCATCCGTCCGGCCATTTGGCATCAGCACCATCTTCGCGGGCGTTGACAAGACTGGCCCATCGCTGTATGTTATCGAACCTAGTGGCGTTTGCTCGGTATGTGCGCTCCTTGCTGCAGTATTTATATTCTGATCCTTCGGTCAGGGATACCATGGGGCAGCCATTGGCAAAGGACGACAGCTGGCCAAGACAGAGCTAGAGAAGCTCAAACTCTCAGAACTCTCTACGAGGGAAGCAGTCTTTGAGGCCGCTCGAATGTCCGTCTCACACCTCAATTTAACCCAACTTGCTGACACGATCCCAGAATATACCTCGTCCACGATGACAACAAGGAAAAGGAATTTGAGCTCGAGATGTCATGGGTGGGCAGCGAGACGGACGGATTGCATGCGTCTGTGCCAGTTGATTTGCTAACGGAGGCAGAACAAAAAGCAAAGGAAGCACTGGAGAATTTCGAGTAGTTGCTCCTGTCTGCATCAGAACCCATCATCATCAAATGCAGCCTTGTATTTTACTCGTCGCTTGAGATGATATCACAGAGATCCAACCCGCGAGATACTACCGAGGTAGGGAGTATCTACACGATTTGCTCGAGCTCGCGTGCATATGCTAAATTCGCCGCAATGAGTTTCTCTTTTGGAATTTCCGTCTGTTCGTCATTCTTGCGTGCAAACCTGATGAGACTTGCGCTCAGATCTACCTGCCATCCACGCTGTGGAATCCGCATCAGCTAATGAAGACCAATATCTCAAGCAGCTACGCACTTGCTGTGCGAATTTAAGAAGGTCTGACTGTGAAGTAAAGAAGAGGAGTGTGGCAGCGTCCTTCAACGGAAGGCTCTCGTATGCCGCCTCTTCGCAGCTTGCAATCTCGTTTCTGTCGCACTCCGTGAGCGTCATCGGCACCTATACCGCCAGCCATGACCGCACCTTATCGTCCCCATAAGGCTGTCCACAAAGAACTTGTACTCTTCTGCGGGAGCCTCTTCTCTTGCATTCCAGACCTTGGAATAACTCCCTTCCATCAACCACCGTTCGAGGTTGACCGGGTGAGCGATGTAGGGATTGGCACTGATTTCATCAGCGGGAAGAGGGAGTGATTCAAGGGTCGTGTGGAAGTCTGCAATTCTGTTCTGGGTGAGAAGGCGGATGAGGTTCAGCCCGCGAACGGGAAACTCGCGTTTGGAAGGGGGGAGAACGGATCTGTGGACACCGATCGGACGTGCTGGGTCAGCGCAGTCACGGACGGACGTCGGGCTCCATGGCTTCACCTAAAGTCGGTATAAAAAGTCTGCAGCTGCGAGAAATATCTGTCAAACGAGGGGACGTCCTTGGCCCGTATGCTGCAGAATGCGCCGATCTCGAGGATGTCGCCTGAACCAGGGTGAGACAAGACGGGCACGGTAGACGACCTGGAACACGTTACGAGCAACGACCAAGTCTTGCAAGTTGACACCTGGGGCTGGGATGAGCAGGCCCGCTTGTATCAAACCGATCTTGAAGGTGTCAGATGACATCCAGACGACCAAGGCTCGCGACTTGCCTTGAGTTGGGCGAGTAACGAGCCGCATTTCTTGAGATCGGTCGGCCGTGCGTTGAACGCGAGCTGTAATTCGCGGTAGAATGCGCCGAGCTGTCGAGAAGCCATCAGGACGTCGTTGAGAAACCTGTCTGGTCGGCGTCTTGGTGCAGCGTACGCGCGTGCAGGAGACGCGTCAGCCCAAACAACCACTCGACTCCGTCTTTCACCACAATGGATCACATCGACATGGACAGGCTCAAAACCGGCGAGGTCAACCTCGGCGTGCGTAGTCGTTCACTCCTAGGCGACCCTTGTTCACATGCACCCCCACAGACATCCATCATGGCCGTTCAGTTCGACCGCGGCGTCGTCATCGGTGCGGACAGTCGTACGACGACCGGGAGCTACATCGTTTGTCGTTGCATCCATCGTCGCTATTCCCTCCTTGATATCTTTGCATGATCATCCAGGCTAATCGTGTCACCGACAAGCTCACCCACGTCCACGATCGCATATACTGTTGTCGATCGGGATCAGCAGCGGACACGCAAGCCATCGCCGACATTGTCCATTATCATTGCCAGCTGGTGACGTGTGTCGAACGGACCCGCTCTCATCCTTGTTCTGACGTGTATCTGAGAATAGACAATTGTTCGACTCTCCTCCGACCGTCGCATCCACTGCGGGTTTCTTTGAAAAGCTGTGCTATGAAAACAAGGATGCATTGTCTGCTGGAATTATAGTGGCTGGTTGGGACAAGGAAGTCGGCCCTAGTGTTTACAACATCCCCCTTGGAGGCGGACTTTTCCGCCAGCCATGGGCTATTGGCGGTACGCAGAGACGCTTCGGAACCGCCCTGTTTTTGACCTGGCCTTGATTGATCAGGTTCCGGGTCAACATACGTGTATGGTTACTGCGATGCCACCTACGAAGAGGGCTGGGGAAGGGATGAGACAGTCGAATTTGTCAAGAACAGTACGTCTGCATATGCCTGCACTCCTGTAGGGGACGTTCACACCCTCCACAGCACTCGCGCTCGCAATGTCTCGCGATGGTTCATCGGGGGGTGTCATCCGCATGTGCGTTATTACCGAAGAAGGCACCGAACGGTTGTTCGTACCCGGCAACCAACTCCCCACATTCTGGGAAGGTAAAGAGGTACTTGCGGCAGCTGTCGGCAGAGATCTCGAAAATGTGCCTGTACCAATGGCCGTGGAATGATTCGTATCACTCATTATGACAATGTGTCTTCTAGAGCGCCCAATGATAATCGATTCCAGGAGTAACAGTCCTTCGAGCAGATGGGTGGAATATATACGTGAATTCTCACAGATGATGACATTGCTTGATTCTCCACCCGTTGTCGATCTCCCAACCTTGCGCTTGATCTACGAAAGCATCGCCCTCCCACATCCTCAATCTCCAAAGTGCAATTGCGAGCGGGGCGGTGTCTGCACGCTTTGCTGTCTGTCCGTTCGACACGAGAAGGAATGCATGACTGCCCTTCGCGTCACCTTTTGTGCGCTCACGTTCCCCTTCAGCCATGTCCCTCATTTCCGACGTGGAGCGCGTTCCACGGAAATGGCGTTCGACATTTAGTAATTCGGTGAGCAGCTTGTGGAAGGCCGCACGATGTGGCGAAAAAGGGAACAGGGCGATGCCATTGTACAGAGGAACGCACGCACTTGGGAGGAAGGTCGACAAGGGTGTTTCCGAGGGATAGTCTGCACCATCCTCTAATACACCATCTGCGGCGCTCACATGGTGGAGGCGGGAGAGCAGCGGAAGCGATTTCTCGTATGTGGGGCCTCGAGGCATGTTAGATTCACTGTGTGGAAGTTCCGGCTCTTGTGACGGTCGAGGTCGCACTTTGGTTCTCGGATCGCGGTTCACGGGAGGAACGACGAGAGCGGCCACTGCATTTGGATAGGGTAATATGCCGGTCTCGCGCAAGAACCTGAACTCGGCTCGCGTCAGTCGTCTGAGAATGGTGGGGTCTGTGTCTGTGTCGAATTCAATTCGGTTTCGATTCCGTTTGAGAGCACTGATCAATACCTCCAGTTCTTGGAGAACGCGGAGGCGCAGGAGGTAGCTGATGTGTGAACAAAGGTGTTTGGAAAAGAATATTTGTGCGCTATACCGGGGGAGCGAGACTGGCAATAGAATGAGCAGTTGAACAAGTGTCGGAAGGTGATAGCTACCTGGCGATTTCATCGTTTCGACAGCACCTTTCCAACAGGACACATACACGGCAACACGTGCCTTTCTCCGTTTGTATTTCGGATGCTCGAGTCCATCTGGCATGAGGACTTCCGCCGAGCGCGTGTTTTGCGTTGCGGGCAAGCGTAGCACCGCGAGTCTGACGAGAAAATCTGCAAAGCGAAACTAACATGAGAAATAACTTGGACGCGAAAACACGCACGTACCATTGGGCAGGTACCTTTTAGAAAGGTAGCATTGTCGCAGGGGGCTGGCCAGCATTCTGACTGTCGTGACATTAGTGCTACGGCAAGTACGAAAAAGTCATCGAACGCACGGTATGGACTCGACCACCATTCCCGTTCTTGGGTGGTCATCTCCCTCGGAACATCGTGTTCTTCGTGCGCGGCCAATCGGGGACCCAGGTATACTCTCGGAGGAAGACGTTTGTGCCTTGCAAACACCCGTTTGTCCGTGATCGGGTTTTCGTCGAGCAGAATCGAACGCGTACGTCCGAGGGGGTGAAACGACGGTGCTGATGCGGGAATGGGTGTGTATAGCGATTTTGTCTTGCGAGAACCGACATTCTGTGAGCGGACCTGTCTAGTGCTCGGACGTGTGAGGGGTGCTTCTTGGAGGAGTTTGACCAGACGAGGCAAGAGACGCGGCATGCTCTGTTGTGCCTGACCCGACGTGATGTCTCTAGAAGGGCGCTTCATCAGACCAATGGCGTCGTGGACTCATATCTCTCTTCCAGGACCAAGCCAGAGGACATCGCGATGAGCTCTAGCAACACCTCCACTCCCTCCGTCACCCTCGCCATCATTGGCTGTGGCCAACGCGGCACGGTACGCATCGGGCCTGCGCGCTGACCCCTGAGAGAACTGACGAGCTTATCACAGTGCTATGCAGCACATGCCCTTGATCATCCTGATCAGTGCAGAGTCGTAGCGATCGCAGAACCTCGCTACAATACCCGCACCCTCTTTGCTAAGACCCATGCCGTCGACGATGCCCTCGTTTTCAACACATGGCAGGATCTCCTCAAAGCGTCCACAGAGACACTCCAAACGGCTGGAAAACGTCTGGCGGACGCTGTCATCGTCGCTGTACAAGATCGCATGCACAAGGATGTTGTCTTGGCCTTCGCTAGACAGGGATATCATATCTTGTGCGAGAAACCAATGGCAACAAACACGCGTGATCTCGTTGAGATGGAAAAAGTGGTGAGCGAGGCGGGGATCATATTCGGGATGGGCCACGGTGCGCACTACCTTTCACGAAGGCCGTCCAAGCATTTACATCGGGTGTAGTATTGCGTTACTCTCCCTACGGGAAGGCGGTCACAGAAGTCGTTCGCTCTGGCCAGCTAGGAGAACTCGTGAATGCTGTGCAAGTCGAGCCCGTCGGATACTTCCACTTTGCCCATTCGTTTGTCAGGGGTAACTGGGCAAACGAATCGGACAGCTCTTTTTCCCTCATGACAAAGAGTTCCCAGTAATGCTATCCATCTTTCCTTTTTGATACCATTCTTACTAGTGATACTGTTCAGCGACATTGACATCCTTTGTCACTGGCTGTCACCAGCCACGCCCACAAGGGTCTCCTCGTTCGGATCTTTGCATCATTTCAAGAAAGACAGGAAACCAATAAGCGCGGGTAGCGCATCGCGGTGTTCCGAGTGCCCCATCGAGAATGAGTGTCCGTACAGCGCAAAGAAAAGTACGTCATCCCTTGCGCCTGAAACTGTTTACCGACCAGGCCCGCAGTATACCTGGATGCCGTGACTCAAGGAAATGCCGGTTGGCCTGCGAATACCATCGTAGATGGTATACCTGACATCGAGAACATCACCGCGGCGTTACAAAATGGTCCTTATGGTAAATGTGTCTACGAATGTGATAACGATGTTTGTGACCATCAGGTATGTGCCTCATCGGATTCGTAGGGTTGCCAGGGACAACTGATCAATGCGATCCTTGCCGAAGGTGGTCAACATCGAGTTCTCTTCGGGAGCCACAGCTTCGTTCACGATGGTTGCGTATACCTCCCTTATCTGCGAACGACAGACCCGCCTTCATTTCACGCACGGCGAGATAGTCGGTGATATGAACACGTTTACGGTCACTGACTTCCGAACTGGTGAGCAAACGAAACATTGTCCTCCCAACGAGGGGGGTGGCCACGGCGGCGGAGATCTGGGCCTTATTCGGGCGTTCGTGAACGCGGTGCGATCGGGAGATCAAAGCATTCTTGGCACACATGTCAAAGAGATCTTAACAAGCCATCTTACGGTATTCGCTGCGGAGCAAAGTCGGTTGGAAGGGAAGGTCGTGGATTGTGCGCGGTATGAGAGGGCGATCCGGATGGAACTGAATCCATACAATTGATTTTCCACGAACTCATGCCGCTCCTTTATATTTCATTTGAAATGCCACATTTAGCTGTGACTTTGTCTATCACGGAACTTTAAATTTAGGATATTAAATAGGCGGTCTGTGAGCGATCAAAAAGAAAAAAGGTATGCCCACTGGCTGGATTGAACAACCGACCTCATCATTACAAGTGACGCGCTCTACCACTGAGCTAAGCGGGCAAGCACTTGACTTTTGTTCCATAGTTATGTGATCGATAGGGTCCTATAGTTTTTTGACAGAGCGTCTGTGCGCATCAGACTCACCTACACGAATTTCACACGAGTTCAGACAACGCGTCTAGTACAGCCAATGCACTCCATCTATATAATGGTTGCTTTGTTGGAGAGGCATCCCATGTTTCCCCGATCATCACGTTGAAGGATGTCCACTACATATATCCCACCCGTCTCATCCACGCCATGCACTGATTGCCTTGCCAACGACATGAACTCCCTTCTTGATCACCGCCACCCCGAGAACGAACGAGACTGCAAACTCTGCCTCTCCGGGGACTCCTTTGTGACAGTACCAACCCAAATACTATACAGTGTCGCATACGACAGGTTTTCGTATGGGCGATGCATCGTCGGCATGTTGCTCATAGCAGGATTCTTGCCATTCCCCCGTCACAAGGACTATGCGAAGCATATGAACTGGAGCGGATACGTCGTGGCTGGCCCTTTTAGCCAGTGGTTCCCCTTCAATTAACTGTTCCTCCGTCTCGTAGGTCCACAAACTGAGCATGATTGAGAGAACGCAGAGTGGTTCTTTCGGAGATCATTTTTGACAGGATGGACGAGACGAAGGATGCGTATGTGCGGTGGAAGGAGAAACAGGGTGTTACGGAGAGCGAGATGGAGAGGCGCTTCACGATGAATGCCGTGCGCAGCATACGAGCGACGTCTTGGCAAGGCTTCACACGTCTGTCCTCGATTCTACACTCGGACCGGGAATTTCACCCAGACATGCTAGACGAGAAACATTCCCGCTCATCTGTGATGCTTGTGTCGAGTCCCGAGGACAAAGAAGCGCCTCAAGAGTGGACGCAATACCTAGCTGCTACTTACAAGAACACCAAGGTCAAGACTATTCGCGGCGGACAAACAGCACGTGCTATGTATGAGCGATCACAATCTCCAAATTGGGCCAGGTGCCCCGATTACATCATACCTCTTTCCATCAAGAACCTTGCAGCGCTGCGGACATGTGACTAGCTGTAACCAACTGTCTACACGGGAGAGCTGCGGACGAAAACTTCGACGGAATTTGATAAGACTGTGCACCGATTCGCCTCAAATACGGAACACCGAACCGTGACGACGATCTACATCTACCCACATCATTTCTGCTATCGACATGGCGAATGAACGTACTCTTGCATTGGTTGGTGGTCGTACACTAGCCTATGCCACTTCTGGAAATGCGTCCAGTACGACCGTTGTTCTCTATCTCCACGGCGCCTTCGCGGTCGGAGAGGTATCCCACGTCTCTCGGGCCATCACGTCGAAGGATGTCCACTACGTATGCCCCACCCTCCCTGGCTGGGGAAAGACATCCCCACCATCCCATCCACCCCATACATCGACTGCCTTACCAGCGACATGACTTTCCTCCTCGACCACCTCTACCCCGACAACGGACGAGACATCAAGCTCTACCTTTCTGGGGGTTCCTTCGGAACGATACCAGTCCAGATCCTGTATGGCGCCCCGTACGACAAGTTCTCATACGGGCGGTGTGTCGTCGGCGTACTCCTTATGGCGAGCATCTCCCCCTTTCTCTATCACAAAGATTATGCAAAGTACATGAATTGGAACAATTACATCCTCGTTGGGCCCATCACCCAGTGGTTCCCCTTCAAACACTTGGTCCCTTTTCTCGTCACATCCATGATGACGAGAAAAATGAACACGGTCGAGAACGCAGAAAAGTTTCTTCGGGGCCTTTTGTTCGACAAGATGGACGAGGCAGAGAGGGCGGAGTACGCCCAATGGAGGGAGAGAGAGGGTCTTGCAGAGGGCGAAATGGAAAAGAGGTTCGCTGAGAATGCGACACAGAGCGTAGCGACGTCTTGGGAAGGATTTAAGCTCATGTCTGTCGTGATGCACTCGGACTGGGGTTTCCAGCCAGATGCATTGGACGAGGAGCATTCCCGTCCCAAAGTCATGCTGGTGACGACTGCGGGGGATACGCAAGCCCCTTCGGAGTGGACACAGTACCTGGCCGCGAGTTACAAGAATACTAAGGTCAAGACCCTCCATGGCGGACATATCGGTGTCCTGTACCACCTGAATGATATCTGGGCGGAATTTCTGGCTGGAGTAGAGTAAAGCTCGGTGCACAGTACATACCAGGACGCACCGTTATGACGTCACGCGTCAAGATCATCGCTTTCCCGTCGTCGACATGGTACTTTCACTTCCTCTTACCTTTCATTTTCGTCATGCATTCGAACTTGGACCTGTACACAAATGCTTTCAACTCTAGCTGGCTCTCCCTCGATCTTATATTGCGCTACACCTACAATGTCGTCGAATAAACTGAAAAGTTACAATGGGAGATATCGCAAATAGTCACGAGTGCAAGTAGATAAAGGTACCGTCGGTCAATCGTAAAGTTCGAGCTCTCTTCTGATTATTTCCCTGACCTCCCTGATCCCTCCTGCCTCCCGCCTAACTCTGCGAGGACTTCGAGTGAGCAATTGCTTGGTGCTGTCCAGAGCCGCTTTAGAGCCAGGGCTCGGAGGCAGTACTCTGGATCCAGGGCTAGGTGGCGGAGCCTTTCTTGACAGTTTTGTTGGACTTCTTTTATCATGGATGGTATAACTCTCCGTGGTGTCTGAAGCGGGCGTGGTCGGAGGCATCTCTAGCCATTCTTCTCCATTGATGTCCAGCGACTTGAGGAAGAAGGGACAGAGTGTCGCAAGTAATTTCAGCGACTCAGATGCCTCCGATGTTGACATCGGCACAGATGAAGATTTTATAACAGCAGTTATGACGTCGCTAGCAGGAAGGGCTTTACGTTTGCGAGTGGTGGGTATCGGGATTGTTGGACTAGGCCCGGATGAGAACAGCCTGTAGGGTGAGCGATGTTGATATAAGAAGTATCAATTCAAAAGTTGCACTTGCATCCAGGTACACTCGGCAACACCACCTAGCCGACCTAGCAGACAACGTCGCCGAACCTCTTCCTGGCCTAATTTCTGGATCTGTTCTCTGGTTATCTTGTCACCTGCTACTTCGGCACTCTCGGCTTTTGCTGGAGTGGATGTCAGGGACTTGAGTCGGACACGCTCGTACAACGCTTGACGTCGGGAGGTGCTTGGTGTCGATGGTGCAGTCTGAGCATCTAGCCCACTCTGATGCAGGGGTGTCGTAGGAAGTGGGTCAGATCTTCCGGTGTCTAGGCGCTTGCGAACGGGGGTCTTGGGTGTGAGAAGTCCTGCTAGAGGATCGGCACGCTTCAGACAAGAAGACGGGGTGCGAAGGAGGGAGGTGGAAGACTTGGAGGGCGAAAGCTCACTCGAGTGGGTTTTGGCTACCAGAGGGAATTCGCAGGGTGTGCCGGGTTTGGAGGGAGTGGAAGGACCAGAGGGAACTATGTCTGCAAGGATGGCTGCACCCTTTGGGGACGCGGATGCAAGGGCGAGAGTGAGGGAAGAAGGCTGAGCACTGTGAACGACGAGCTGGGGCAAATCTGCTAGGGGTATGTCTGGGATTGGGGTGACATCAGAATAGTGCTGCGAGAAAGATGAATTTAGAGAGGGATAGAAAGGGAGGAAAGGCCATACTTTTGCCCAGGATTCAAGCTTGGAGCGGAATTCAGCACGTCGCTTGTCAGCATCCACGGTCCATTTCGCAACTGCAGCCATGCTACCGGTCATGTTGATGTCCGTCTCGACTTGGATGCCAATGCCGTATACAGGCACACGTCTTCGGGTAGTCTTCAAATAATGGGAGGTGGGGCTGATGATGAAGCCCATGGAACCGCGTACCCAGTCTTTTGGGAGTGGTGGTGAAGCCGGCGCAAGGAATGGGTTAGGATCCTCGTCGGTGGATGACGGAGGGGACGCGGGATCCCATTCCCAGATCCAGCAAAGACGCTTGAGATCGTCCTCGTCAAACCTGGTGAAGCCAGCATAGGTGGTGACAGAGATGTGGTTCAGAACATTACGAATGACGCCGGTCTCTGAAGGGGCGACGGCACACGCTGCGAGGGCGTAGGAGAGCGCATGCTGAAGGGCAGAATGCAAGGCATCGAGCCGCGAGAGCTGTGCTGGTGGTTTGTGAGGAGCTGCGACTCTCTGGCGCTTCGAGGCGCGTCCGTCGTGCGAGAACATCACGATCGCGGCTGTTCCCACGCCTGCGACGAGCGCGTCACTACAGTCGTGTTTGCCTCCCCCTCGCCTCATGGTCGTGCTTGGCTTACTACCACCATGGGCGACCATCCAGCGTCAGTGTACCTCCTCCTCGTTCGTCTTCTCGCTCACGCCAGCCCACAGTCGCACTTCCCTCTTTCGGCTGTCATGTGTGTCTCTCCATTCCGTCATTCGGTCACATCTTATCCTCTCCCCAATTAGCCGAAATTGACACCTTGCTCGTTAAAGAGCGCGAATACATCTCCCGCATAGAGGATCTCTCCACCAACTTGGCCGCTTTCCGTGCCGCCTACACGAGCTCCCAGGACGAGATCAAATCCAAGACAGAAGAAATAACCGTCCTTTCTGCGGACCTTCGTGCATTAAAGGTTTGCCTCTTTTCTCTTCAATCTCCCTCGTTTATCGGCCTACAGGGACATGAAAAACGTGTCATATGTCTCTTGGATGGCGACGGTACTATATTCTCCCCTGAATTGATCACTTCCGGCCAGGAAGGCGGTCTTGAGGCTGCTAGGCTGTTGACCGGAAAAGTACGCCACTACCTCGCACCTGATCTTGGTCATGAAAAATTTCATCTCTGGGTCTATTTATTTTACAACAAACGTGGCCTCCTCGAGACCTTTGCCAGAAGTGGCCTTTCTGCGGCCAAACAAAGATTCGAGGACTTTATCTTGGGCTTTAATCAGGCCGCCGAGCGCTTCCTCATGGTCGACGTCGGCGGTAGCAAGGAGGCTGCAGACGCAAAAATTAAAGGTCTCTTCCCTCGTTTTGCCTTCAGCCATACCCCGTTTCCTTACCCCAACCGCAGTTCATCTCGAAGATAATATTCGCCTTCCCCAGACGTACAAAATTATATTTGGCGGTAACTTTCTTTCCCATCCCGTCATTCATCTCATTCAGATTCTGAACGCATGGCCAGGATCCCACGACAACGGATACGTCAATGTCCTTCGTTCTGTCATAACTGACGGTTTCCGTGACAAACTCATTCTAATACCTGGTTACTCCGACATTGCTCTCGATATCAAGGCACTCGGGCTTCCGGAGCTTCGCATCCCCAATTTATTCATCTCTTCCAAACTCGTTCCCCCATCTTACACGTCCGTTGCTTCCGGTCTACCCCCCGGTCTACCTACCATCCCTTCCAGGCAACCATCATCAATTGCCCAGCCAGCCAATTCATCTTTATCATCTGGTCTTGTTGCACCAGACATCACGAACTCAAGCCCCAGGCGTAACTCAATTCAAACTTATAAATCAGCACTGCAAACCGGTTACAATATTCCAACTCCGTATGAAGGCAGTGATAGCAGCCTTTCCACCGATGCGGCCGATGCCCATCCGGCGCAAATCGTCCAATTTACTCGAAGGGTATCGTCGCCAGGGAGACTGCGGCGCATCAACCCAAATTTAGTTGAGCTCATGAATTTGTGCTAACACCTGACTTACTGAACTCTTCGTTCTCAGCCCTTGTCAAAGCGTTCGTTGATTCGCACTAGTCGCACATTATGGCCTCTGACATGTGGCTATAGAAAATCCGGCACCCTGCACCCTTTTTTATCTTGCGCAGTGCCGGCATGGATCAGATTGCAAATATGGCCACGATTACCTGCTGGAGGAAGAACACTACCAAGAGCTCAGCGAGAATGCGAAAAAGACACCCTGCAAGATCACTAACGACGGTATGTTCTCCTTTCATCCGTTCCCTCTACCCCTCATCAGCATCTATCTTAGGTGGAATATGTACGTTTGGCGATGATTGTGTGTATGGGCACGTATGCCCTCAAGGCACGACGTGCTACTTCCTCAAACTAGGGAAATGTAAATTCCAAGCTGGTTCGTGTTCAATTACGAGTCACGGAACAGCATTCTCAGATCCGGCACAGCTGGGATGCACCGGCAGCCGAACTCCTGAATTGATACTCCGAGTCCGAGTCGCTCGTTCATCGAGGTCACGGCGTTGTCGAGATATGTGTGATTAAATGTCGTCGGGATCTTTTATCCCGCGCCAAGCTATTTGTATATACATGAGCCTTCACCAAATTTTTTTGTTTGTTTATGTCAGGGCTCGAAAGCGGCGAGCTTCACGAACACGTCAGCGCTGATGGAACTTTCCATTGACGTACTCAACCCTCCACTATGATTCGCGGCCGGGGCTGAACCGAGAATTGAGCCTCATTGGCAGGTTCGCATGACTCGGGTCGTGCTTACTGAATCCGCGTCTTCTTCTCCAGGTCGCGCTCGAGATGCCTTCCCTTATCGGCCGGAAAGAACCCCGCGATCTAGCCTGATTAACTACTCATAGGCGCTGGTATCGTCCAGTCTTCCATTCTTTAAAAAGGGTCGGCCTGCTTGTGCCCGCCATTTCTTTTTTCACCCTGCTTGCCTTTATTATGGCAACCCCCCAGGTCACTGAGGTCAGCCAACAGGCTTGGTGAGTGTGGTAGATCCTGAGCTTCGTGTTACAGGCTTTGATTCAACGGTCTCCATTTCTACCTGCAAGGGACGACACGATCACGCGACTGCTGAGTATGTTTTACAAGACAAACCTTACCTCGAGCGCTCTGACATGTTTCACTAGCCCTCTCCTCGACGACAATTAAGCGAAATGTCGATCTGGAGAACCGTCTTGCCGAATTAGAGGTCGAGCTCGCCGTATGGAAGCAAGCTCACGCTACAGCGCTCGAGGGGGCGGAACGGGAGGCAAAAGCCCTTAAAGGACGACTTGCCTCTCTCAACAGTCAAATGACATCCATGGAATCCCTGATGGTTCGTTCTTTTCTTGTGACGAGTCTCGGTAGCCCAGTCTCTCAACTTGCCCGAACGCGAATAGAGTCAGAGCTTGCTAATTCTCTGCGTTATCGACGGTGATGCCTGCCTTTTCTCTGAGTCGCTTCTCAGACAGGGGCATGAAGGTGGACGCCAGGCTGCTCAACAATTGACCAAAGCGGTCGCCGACTATTTAACCAGCCAAGACGTTCACATTTTGGGACGACTATCCTTTTGGATTACCATTTATTATAACAGGATAGGACTCACAAGCGTCCTCGAGCGACATCAGATATGTACCCCCGAACAATTGGACGCATTCACGATGGGCTTTAGTCAGGCATCCCCAAGATTCTTGCTGGTTGACGTCGGGTATGGCAAGGATGCCACATTTACAAAGATTACAGGTCCGTCGCACGTTTTACAAGCCTCACATCCGCTGTATTCAATGCACGATCGAAGAATACCTGCAAACCTACGTTCGTTTTCCACAGACACAGCGAATGTTCTTGGCTGGTGAGATTGTCTGTCACCTGCAATTGACATGTTGATAACGCCAATGCAGGTGGATCCGATAGTGCCTACGCTTCGACGATAGCCGCCCTTCAGAACGAAGGCTTGGTCGGCAAATTAGCATTCCTCGAAGGCGCAGGAGGCGGTGCAAATCACTCGCCCAGATTCCGCCTCCCTACACTATACGTGGATAATTTATTTATGGCGCAACAAGCTTCGTCGCCAACTAGTGCTACTCATCTTCCGCCTCCTTTGAATGTCATTGGTCTGAGTCCTCACATGACGGGTGGCTTGCCGACACCGCGCTCTCCTCCCAGTGTAGCATCATCCTCGTCTGGCAAGTTGATTGACCCCAACTTGGCGAGTATATGACTCAAGGTACTCGATGTTGTTGCACTAATCAGGACTACATGACAGCCGCTGCACAAACGTCCGTTGACGCTTTATTTACTGGAAATTAGACTGACGGCAATTGAGCAGATTCACCTCCACCTTGTAATGAATTTTACTTGATGTCCTGCACTAAAGGCGTGAGTGAACAACGATGATGGCGGATATCGGATGCTGAAGCAGACGTGACACAGGGGACTTGTAAATACTCACACGACTATGTGTTGACGCCCGATCAATTGGCGACGTTGGCTTCCAATGCTAAAAAAGCCCCGTGTAACTTTTTGAAAAATGGTAATCCGTGCCCTACCGACTCGCGAATTGTGCCGCGTTTGCTGACGTGCGATATCAGGCCTCCAATGTCCATATGGCGACCGCTGCTGCTGGGGCCACACGTGTCCGAATGGCTCTAAATGCTTTCACTTGAGTAAAGGCAAATGCTGGTTTAAAGGCGGTACGTGATGCGCGACATCAGGCTGTGGATGTGCTGATCGCTTCCTGCTGGGCAGAGGGAATGCACGACGTCGCTTCGCCGCTACTGTCGAGCCTCTGATACCCATTGCTAGTTTACGAGAGCACGCGCTCTTGCGCGTTTGTGTTGTAGTCAACGATGATATCCGCGTCCGTGCTTTTAAGGCGTCCACTCTTTTCCGATTATTGCGCAGATATGTGTAGCGTCATGCTTATACCACTTTCGCTCGTTCTTTCGACAATGATCATCGGGTTTCTTGTTTTCTGTTTGTTTTTTTGCAATAGCAAGTTGTGCGATGTGATCAACGGCCGTGTGAAATCGATGATAACGAGATTCAACGCAGATTCGACGCGCCTTGCCACTCTTGCTCTCTCTTAGCATGGCTGAAGTCGGTCCTCGTTCTCGCTCGCCCACCATCAACTGACCAGATCCTCTTCTAGCGCGAAGAACAGGACGATTTCAAGCCTTCCGTGACTCCAGGTTCGTCAGGCGCTTAACATCCTTCACGATCCATCTAATCCCGATTTCCAGGCTACAAGCCTACTGCTGCGAAGACCGCCGAAGAGTACGCCAAGCTGGATGCCGAAGACGAAAGTCTCGCACGCTGGAAAGCCAGTCTTGGCATCGTCCCCGGGGGCCCCATGGGGGACACTAGTCTGCCCAAGGTGCGCACGACGGCCATTCGTCGAGAGTGGCGTTCGTGATCAATGACACGGTACCCATCAACCCGCTAGGTCACTGTCTTGACGCTCGAGCTGGACTCGCCGACACTCCCGCCAGGCAAGAAGCTCGTCTTCGAGCTCGCTGATGTGGAAAAGCTGGCAAACACCAAGAAGAACCCCATCACCATCAAGGAAGGTGTTGAGTACAAGTGCGCGCTGTTTCATCCATCGTCCCGCCGTCAACCTCACGTGTCGTCAGCGTGCGCATCACGTTCAAGGTGAACCACTCGATCATCTCGGTGTGTCGTTCGTTCGGCTAGATCAAGCGATGGATATGCTCACGGTGGTCATTAGGGTGTCCGTTATATACAAATCGTGAGGCGGGCTGGGGTCAAGGGTGGGAATCCACGTGGCTTTTTGATGGCGATTGGTTTGCTGATATAGTTTTAAACAGTGGACAAGTTGGAGCAGATGCTTGGCTCCTACGGCCCCCATCCTCAGGGGGATGCCTACACCAAGAACTTTGATCCCGAGGAGTCACCATCAGGCGCGCTCGCTCGCATGGGCACCTTCCATGTGAAGAGTTGTGTCATCGATGATGACGGCGAAGTCTACGCTGGTGCGTACCCTGTCTCTCGCACACGTCCGCCCGAGCCTTGACGTTACGGCACGGATAGACTGGGAGTGGTCTTTCAGACTCGCGAAAGAGTGGTGAACAATCGGCGTCGTTTTTTTACCCTAGCATCATTCTCTCGGGCGTCCTTTTGCATTACTACAATTCCGTATTTCCCTGCATGTACTTCTCTCATCACGTGTTACTCTTGTATGTTGAAAGCGCGTGTCTTTGAGCTGCGTAACTCGGCGGGAGATTCTGCGGGACTCCTCCATGTCCGTCTTGCTGCAGGTTGCAGGTAGACTCAACCTGCGAGCGAGTTTCGAGTCTCTGCCGTGCTCTGCACTGCGTTGTAGCCCGAAATCTTGCCTCCGCGCTCCCATTAAACCTTGTTACGCACCGAATCTTCTCCTTCGTCATACATCCACCACTGCGGCGACATGGGTCGACCGCTTTCCGGCCAGCGTAAGACCTTACATCTACCTCACCAGGCTCGACAAGCCCATTGGGACGCTCTTGCTGTTCTATCCTTGCGGTGCGTCTGGCTGATTTTTCTGTTTTTGCTAAGCACTCACATGGTCCATCGTCCAGCGTGGTCCATCACGATGGTTTCGTACGCGCAGCATGCCCCGCTCACTACCTCGCTCACCTATCTCGGTTTATTCGGCCTCGGCGCGCTCGTGATGCGTGGTGCGGGCTGTACCATCAACGACATGTGGGATATGGATCTCGACAAGGCAGTCGGTGAGCACTTCACAACTTTCACATGTCTCATCGCCGTCGCTCACCGTACGCATCCGGTGCTCATGTTAGAGCGTACCCGCACCCGCCCTCTGGCGCGCGGCGACATCATGCGTCGTCAAACGCTTGCCTTCCTCGCCGGACAGCTGACCGTCGGACTGGGCGTCCTGTTACAGCTCAATACGTACAGGTGATCCCCAAACACCCACCCGGACGTCCGTTTGTTAAGCCGAACCTCGTAGCATCCTCCTCGGCGCATCCTCCCTCCCGCTCGTGATCGTATACCCACTGATGAAACGCTTCACGTATTGGCCACAGGCCGTTCTCGGTACGTGATCGTGGGGGGTGTCCTAATCGTGATTGACGGATCGATCAGGGTTGGCGTTTAATTGGGGCGCACTCTTGGGGTGGTCCGCGATCGCGGAGTCGGTCGACTGGCATGTTTGTTTGCCGCTCTACGCAGGAGGGGTGTGTTGGACGTTGGTCTACGACAGCATCTACGCCCACCAGGTAAGCCCCGTGTTGGCGGCGTGGTGCGCACCCGCCTTACGTGGTTCTGTTTCAACCAGGACAAGATCGACGACGTCAAAGTCGGCATCCGCTCGACAGCGTTGTTGTTTGGTGAGCGGACGCGACCTATTTTGAGCGCGCTGTCGTTGTCGACCGTGTCGCTCATCACACTTGCCGGGTTTTTGAATGCTCAAGGCACACCGTTTTATCTCGGTGTTGGTCTCGGGGCGGCCCAGCTTGCTCGGGTTCTTTGGTCTACGGATTTTGATAGCCGAGCAAGTTGCTGGCAAGGCTTCGTCGGTTGTGGATGGTCTGGGTTCTGGGTGTGGATGGGAGCTTTTGTGGACCATGCCTCCATGGCAGGGAGTGTGCCCTGGTGAAAACAACAAATTGATTTGGAGTAACGATTATATGTACAGGCGGTTAATTATGCACTAGAGATGTTGAACTACGCGCTTTGTACAGCGTAGCAACACCAAAAATTACCGTATGGCGACCGACAGGGACAAGAAACTAAGCCACCGACTTTCGGGATTTAATCCATCCGTTAAATGTCACGACGCAGAGTGTCCAGCAAAACGCAAAGCACGTAATCGCAACTGCAACATTGAGGAACATCATCATGTCTGTCATGAAAAATTCTCCGATCAAAACGTGCACATCACGAGACAAGAGAAAATGTGGCTGACCGTCACGTCCTTTACGCATGGCCGCAAGCGTAACTTCTTCTGTGCTAAGAATAAACATCAGACCGCCACATGCCAAAAAGAAACTGCCCAAGGCTTCCGTCGGCGGCCGAGATGGGAGCACGGAATTAGGGGGTCCAAGCCAAAGGAAAAAGTACGTTAGGCATCTGAGCACGGAAAAGCCAAGCAGGAGCCAGCCCCACAATTGGTGGATCTGGACCTATTCGCTTATCAGATACGCCAACCTATCGATGACGATAGCAACTAACATACCTGAAACATGTACGTCTGTGCATGAGCGCTCATGGCTGCACCCGTGACACCGATAACGAGGGCAGGAAAAGGATTGAAGCTAGCTCTATAGCTGGGCGGTTCGGCAATGTTGCTGGGCCGCGCAGACCCCAGAGAAGCGGAGGCAGAAGCTGCCAACCAGCGTCGTACGCGCCTGGACTCCATTCCCATCCCTATCAGACCAGCGAACCAAAACATGACCTTGAAAACAGTGGTCATTTGGCAGGGAAGCTAACAAGCAAAGACTACGTACCGCAATGCTGATATGCTGGACTTGTTTTGTGGTATAGGGATCCCCCGCTTTCGCCCCAAACCGCTCCATCCAGGTGTTGGAGATTCCATACAAGAAGATGACGGTAGATTCGACGAATTCTGCCGAAACAGTATTTCCAATCGGCGAAATGTTCCAAGCCCAACCCATCTCCGAGTGCGAGCCCAAGAAACGGGCGAACGTAAACAATCCATAACACCAGAATATTCCACCCTCTTGAACCAAGGGTCAGAAAGCTGTTACAGACATGTTGAGTGATTTCGAATCTTACTGATGAGATGAGCAAGACAGTTATTTATATAACTGTCGCGGCAACCACCAGTGTAGATGACGATGCCCGATAAAACCATGGCAAATCCAGCGAATACGAGGACTCGCTCAAGGGTAGCATATGCTATCCGTGCGACACGACGGAGTAAAGGTTGCTTAGGACGCGGGATATGGTTGACTACGATCTCGCGAAGGGTGTCGTCGGAATGCCTTGAAGATCGTGGAAATTCGGCATCGAACAAAACTTGGCTAGATAAGGAAGAATCGTGATGGTGTTCTTGAGGGGACATTAATTTGATGCTCTCATATTCTTCAACTTCATCTGCGGCAACACCTGAATAGCCTGACGAAGAGGTGTAGGTGTCTTGGTGGCCTAATACCACTGAGTGCCAAAATAGGCTCCAGACAAATTTGGAAGAAGCTCTAGAGAAAGCGTAGAGGCGGGTGAAAAATGCGAGAATGTCGACGGCGGACAAAGTCAGGCTGAGAACCAGGACGATGTAGCCGTGGGTAGAATGAGATGACCCCTCATACCTAACGAAGCGGAGTGAGCATGTGATGCGCGGGGTTACGGCAGAAACGCTGACATGTCAGGAGTGAGTTTCCTATAGAGGCCACTGGTAGCACAGCCAAGGGCAACCAGGGCATAGAACGACACGATAGCGAATGCGTTGCAGGAGTGTCTCGCAGATCGAAGCACAATGCCTGTAAGTCAGATAGGAATGTGGGAAGTGAGAAGTGAAAGAGAAGGGACATACGGGCAGGAAGTGCGACAAAGAAGGCGAGGGACATGAAGAGGACGTGGAGTGCGATGAGTGCAGGGTAGCGCGTGACGTCGAGCTCACGATGCTCTATATCTATGGACCAATAGGAGGGTGGAGTTGGGGGATGCGACTGGAGGATGTCGGTCTCGTTGATCTCGGACAAGGGCTTGCCAGAGTGCGTGTGCATGTGCATGTGTGCATCGTCGCGGGCAGGCAGGGCTGTGGCGTGCACGGATAGGGGGATGAGGAGGACAAGGGAGAGGAGACACAGCGGGACGAGAGCGTGCGCCGGGTTGAAGGACCGCATCGCTGGTGGATGCACGGAGACGTGACGGAAGCGAGGACGTGCTTATGAAGAGACAACCGAACACCATCGCATCATCGTACTACATGACTCATATCTCTGACGTCAGCGCCTCCGCACCCGAGATTACCTTTCTTGGCAGGTAGTAATCAACCAGAGTACTTTACAAACTGTAGTCCACTTTCTTTCTCTGCCTTGTCTCTGGAATGAAACAAGACCTCAACATGCAATGAAACGAGTTCAACGTTGGTGTACGTTTCTCTCTCCCGAACGTTCCCTCCAGATAATCAATACTACGTTCACTTGCGGCTATATCATTGGAATGATACCCGCTTGCTTCATTTCCTTGACATATTCTTTCGTCTAGACAATTTGATGCTCCAGCTCGTGCCGCCTAGAATCTGGCTCCCACTCATGCAGGTGGTGTGGGGCGTCCTCACGCTCTGGTACGAGACTCTTTCTCCAGTGTCCATCCCTCCTATCATTATACCCAGCGCTAGCGTGGTACGAAATATTCAGCAGGTCTCCCAGCTTCTTCCAACGCTCCTCCGCCCTTACTACTTCCCCTCAGCTTTACGCAATCAGACTCCTACAAGGCATAGCAGAATCATCCACCTTTGTCGGCACACATTATATTCTCGGCTCGTGTGTATTCCATCTCTCTTTAAAACGAAAAAGCTGTCACATCTCACAGGTGGTATAAACCTGGTGAGCTGGGAAAGCGATCTGGAATATTCACCAGCTCTGGGTTAGTGGGAACACTGTGAGCTTCTGACAATTTTCCGTATCCTGTCTGATTTCACCCATGTAGATTCTCCGGCGTTCTCCAGGCTGCTGTATACCAGTAGGAGTCGACATATACTATCTATTGCGACGTTGCGCCGAACGTTTTGTAGACATCTCGATGGCATTGCCGGACGTAGCGGCTGGAGATGGCTGTGCGACCTTTGCTTTTTCCTCCGCCGGATGTCCACTCATCACTTCACGTCAGCTTCATCATCTACGGCGTGATCACCTTGCCAATAGCCCTCTACGGGTTTCTTGTGTTCCCAGATGTCCCCGCGACGACAAGAGCATTCTATCTTATCCAGTCCTGATTAGTAACGCACTTGTTTGACTGATCACCGATCGTTTATCCGATCGCCAGGAGCGCTTCCTGTCATATGATCGCTTGAAATTAGATCACGACGTCACTCGGCATCCACTCTCCTGGACCTTAATCAAGCGAGTTCTCACCCGCTGGCGTTGGTATGGATGCAGTCTCCTGGTCAGCTCCCATGAACGCGGGTCCACTCCCTCACATCCGATGACACATTTTGCTAGTTCGCCATCTCCGGTGAGACCGAGAGTTTCGGCTCAAACAACTTGATGGGCCAATGGCTATCCGCCATCGGAGGATATATACACTGTTGAACAAGTCGGTCCGTCCGGACTCCGAGGCGACGACGCGTCACCCGTTGACAAGCTGACTCATTGCAGATTATTATCCGTCAGGCGTGACGGCGTTTGGAATTGCTTCCACGCTCGTCTGCGCCGTCTGGACGGTCCATACTCGCGCACGTTGGCCGGTCCTCGTGTACATGACCGTTTGCTGCACCACCGCTTCCATTTGCATCCTCGTATGGAACACCCCTACAGGCTTCAAATTCTTTGCATATTGTGCGTCCGAGAATTTAGGTTGTACTCGCTAAAATAACCATCGTGATCGCAGATATTGGGGGTGCTGCATACGCCGGACAAGCGGCGACGTTTGCGTCAGTGAGCGTTGGCACCACCTTAACTGTACGCTACGCGCAGATGGGCTAATCAGATAACGACCAAGAACGTGCGATCGTGCTGGCATCGATAAAGTATGTAGGGATCTTGCTCGTCTATTTCGGTCAGTTTGGTCGCTCACATGAGGCTTACACGCGTAGTATGTGGAATAATGTGGTGAATGCTTGGGGGCCATCGCTGTTTTATCCGACGACAGATGCACCCCGATTCAAAACGGGGATGATCACCATGTTATGCACGTGTGCTGCGACGTTGGGCGTCACTTGGGTGGTGTGGCACTTGGAGCGGCGGGAACGCCGTATAGCACACGTAACCACTCTTTAGATTGTTCGAATCATGGTGCAATGCTCAAGTCTTGCTTCTTTGGCACACGTCTGGGAAAGAAAGACATGGTTTGACAAATCCAACATCCAAATTACCGATACACGCAACGTTGACAGCTACTTCAGCTCAAACAAATAAACAAATATGGGAGAAAATAAGCCCATGGCTAGTCCGCACAGCGGCTCAGGGTGGGAAACACAGACACGTAGGATTGGTGCCCAGGGTTGTGGTCCAGTTTCCGATTTCGGCGAGAATAGTAATTTTGAAAAGGAAAGGGATAACAACATCTCACTCGACAACACAGAAGATTATCGGTGATGGAGCGGGATCAAAGGACCAGCTTCAATACCGACTGAAATGGTAAATCATGAAGGGGGTATTGGGATGAAAAATCTGGATCAAAGGTGTCCTTGGCGTGAGCTCTATTTGTAATGCGCTGCATTTGATCCTACTTTGTCAAAAATTATACAGGTCACAGGTCAAGTGACTCACTAGAACATCCCGTCATGGCCAGCATCAAACGGTCCGCCCCCACTCCCCCTCGGCCGCTTTACTGCTGGTAAAACTGCGGGGAAACGGAAGTATAGGTATAGGTGGGATCGTACGCTGGGTCGGGAAGAAGAGGAGGGACAGGTTTGCGATCAGAAAATTTGCGTGTGAGATTGGCACCCCCCTGAGCAGTGGGCGGTGGTGCAGTAGGCGGCGACATCTGATATGCTGTGGGTCTCGGAGACGGTGGGCGATAGGCGGCCACTAGATGTTGTCCATACGTGGGTCCATGATACTCCTGCGGAGGCGCATACGCTGGCTGGATGGCATAACCATAACCATAACCATGTCCGTGACCAGAGGAGCTCCCACTCGGGCGACGTTTCTCGAGCATGTCTTCATGACGCTCATATTGCTCCGTCGCGCCGGGATCAAATGTGACGGCGACAGCGAGATCGCGCTCGAGACGGGCACGGCGGCGTTTGCGCATGATCCACGTAATCGCAATACAGATAAGAGCGAGGACAACGACACCGACGAGGGCGAACACACCGCTCTCCATGGACGAGTTGTGCAGAAATGATGCATTAGGTGCGGTCGTTGAAGACGCTGCGGGTAGCGTGCTGGTAATGTAGACAACACTAGCGCCCTCGGACGAGGTAAAGACAATATCCGAGGCTGGCAATTGGGTAGGCGAAGGATCGGGAGTGTTCGACTGGTCGGAGGTGGACGTAGGCGTGATCGAACTGGAAGTCGTCGATCGCGCCCTGGTGCTCTTAGCCGAGAGTCATCCGGATTGTTTCGTAATGACTTACGAGGTAGATGATGCAGTAGTCGAGCCAGCCGAACTAGTTGTATGCGTCGATGAAGTGCTCGAAGTCGCCGCAGAGGAAGGTCCCGACGATGAGAGGACGGCGGTTGGAGTATTGCCGAAGAGGCTGGAGAAACCGCCGACGATCGGTCCTCCAGGACCGGTGGGCTGCGAAGAGGCAGGCGTTGTTTGACCCCCGCCCGCGGCGTTCGATGAAGAATCAAGGGGACTGCCAAGCACATGAGAACGGCTACCCCCTCGGATAAGTACGTTGGGACTCACTCGAAGAAATTACTGAAGACTATGCAGTTGAAATACGGCAGAGTCAGGGACTGGCCTCGTAACGATAACGCGTGGCGTCGGGACACTCACCCCCACCGAAGCCCTGCCTTTTATTGAGAAAACGATGGTGAAATCCACGGTGTGGATCCATGGCTAGGCCGTTGAAAATGAGCGGGAAAGAAAGAGTGACTTGCAAGCTAAAGCCAGAGGAATCTCGACGCGACTTGACTTGTTGACAAGGCCGTCAGAGCATGGACAAGACAAGGCTGAAGGGAAGGAGGTAAAAGAAAGTGGGAGGTAACGTGGAATGCTCTCCCGCTCCACATTCGGTGTGAGTTTCGTGTTGGCATCGCGACAGCAACTTGTCATATAAGATACATCCAAGGCAACAGGCGCCCAAAGTACACAGGTATACCAACACCGTCATACTACAACTTTTGTCACAATAAATCACAAGAAGATACACCTTACTTCCCCGCATCAGCGACTAGATCTTGTCGCCAAGCCATAGCTTTCTCCTGCTGTTCTCTCCATGATCTCCCTCAGTGGGCCGAGAAGTCGTGTGAAGGACGGCGCATCCAGCGCCGCCACCTTGAGCCTGGGTTGGCTCTGGTCGGTCCGGTGCACAGCACTCACTGTCGCCGCCCTCGGTTGCAGTTTGAGTAAAGATAGTTCTTTGCACAGAGATCAGCTCCTATACACACAGGTGCTCAGTGCAGGCTCACCTCCAAAGTAATCTCCTTTCTTGAGATGGCCAACAGTGATCTCGCGCCATTCATCTTCCTCGCACCGCTGCTTTTTAGTGACAATAGCCTCGCCCTCCTCCACAAAGAAGAATGTATCGCCCATCTCGCCCTGTCTAACAACTGCATCTCCATCAGGGTGCACTCTGCTCACAAGTGCATCCGCAATCTTGCTTCTCTCTCCGGGCTCGAGGGAGGAGAGCAGTGGAACCGTTGACAAAAAGTGCTCGTACATGGTCCGCCGCCTGTGAGCAGCCTTCAAAATGATGGTCCGGAACGTGATACGGTCTAGTGACCAAACGGTCGATAGCTCTATAGCCTGTACGGTCGCTGCGCGTGGGTGTCCGTACATCAGCGCAAGCTCACCGAACGAGTTCCCCGGCTTGCACTCCATAACTTTGCGGCCATAGACCGGATGTTCGCCAGGCAGAAGAAACTTGTCGGTTTGTGATGACATAGTCAATGACGGGTTATCTGTAAGCCATGTCGGTGGCAAGGGTTCTGGGTGGATGTAACAGTAGAAAAGCCCAGATTCGACGACATAAAAGTTGTCTCCTACATCCCCTTGTCGAATGACAACCTCGTCTTTGCCGACGTGTCGTTCCTGCATGGCATTCAGCACTCCGGTTTCCTGTTCTTCGTCCAGGTCCCGGAATATAAAATTGTTCGCAATAGATGCTTTGATACGACGAAGTTGATCGGGTGTCTTTGGATAAATAGGTAGAGGATCGTCGTGGCCACTGTCGACGGCGATCGGCTCTGCACTAACAGATGTGCGACGTGCCAAGATAGTGGCGGAGGGCGCTTGTAGGTAGTCGCTTGCAACCAACGGGAGAAAACTGGACATGGTGGGTGTAGATGTGACATCATAGCGAGCAAAAGAGTTGGAGGGATCGGCGGAGAGTGGAGAAGTGGGTGGAAGTTCACGTCCGTCTAGCGTGAAGGTGGGGGGACCTGTGCCGTTGCTAGCACCATTGGTATCCATGGTGAGCAATGCATTCCCGGGGACGTTGAGTGTGCCAAAGGGGCTATGGGAAAAGGTGGGGTGGAATGACGATGTACGGCGCTGTGCGGCCATGTTTGAGAAGGGGGAGACGGGCGTCGGGGTGGCGTTGCGGGACGCAAGATTGTCGACGTATAAATCGGAATGGAACTGCTCTTGTATAGACGAGAGGCCGCGGTGGACCACCGCGTCTCGTATACGTGTGCGCTGTTCCTCCAAGCGTGACTGGAACCAATTGGCGCAAAACTGGAGGGCGTCTTTTGGCTGCGCACGGTGCACGTCGCGAGTCAAGTCAGCGACAAGCGCATCAAAGGTTGACATCGCCGGGAACAACGAAGACGACGGTGTGTTGCGAAGCTTTTTGTATGGGAGTTGCAAAAGCACGACTACAGAGTCACACGTTCACAAACGTAGTAGTGATAACTTAGGTCATGTACAACGCGTCGGTCGAAAACACAACAAACAAGTGAAAGACGACACAGCAAAAAGAATGAGAACTTCCTCCAGTCAGAGAAGAGATCACCTGGGGTGCTGATACTGTGCAGGATACCCACCACTTCCGTAGCCTTGTTGGCTAGCATGCACGGCTTGCGCCTGGGCGTGAGCATGGGCTGCCTGAGCCTGGGCATGGGCATGGGCTGCTTGCGCTTGCGCTTGTGCCATCGCCTGAGCCTGCTGCATGCGTGCCGCGTCCTGTGCAGCAAACATCGACGGGGGATGAGGATATCCGGACTGCTGAGGAACGACTTGTTGCCCTGGCTGCTGAACTATTATTTGCTGCGGTTGCTGTGCTTGTTGCGGCTGCTGCGCTTGTTGCGGCTGATGATGTCCATGCGAGTGAGGGTGAGGGAAGTTAAATTGTGGCGGTGGCATCGATCCTGGTGTGGGAGATGGACCGTACGAAGGGCTGGCTGTAGATGTAAAATAGGGATGAGACAGGGCTTCTGTAGCGGTGATTCGCTTGCTAGGATCGAACTGGAGCAGGCGCTCAAGCAGGTCGATCGCTACCAATATCAAGTCAGCCAAGAGATATTTCGTTTTCCAAAGCGTAAACGTACCCTGAGGGGACGCTTTAGGAAGAACCTGTTGGAAAGATAGTTTGGGGTACTTGGGGTATTGCTTAATAGTAATCTCAGGCTGTCGATGCGGTGAGATGGCAATAGAAACTGTGCAGACATACAACCACATACGGAATCGGTGGCTATCTTCCTCAGCACACGGTCATCTGGAGTGCCTATAATCCGCATGATATGGAGTAGCTGATCTTGGTTATCACGACCACGGAACAGCGGTACACCGGAGATCATCTCGGCAAATATACAGCCGCATGACCAAACATCGATGGACGTGTTGTATGTCCGCGAACCCAAGAGGACGTCTGGTGCACGGTACCACAGGGTAACGACCTAATGTAAAAGCTTAAACTGAAATCCAAAGTGCAGAATTTCGATGCATGCCTCGTTGGAGAAGGTGTTGACGGGAACACCAAAGGCCCGCGCTAAACCGAAGTCACCTAGCTTTAACTCCCCTTTACGGTTTATAAGAAGATTCTGAGGCTTGAGATCACGATGCAAAACACGGTTTTCATGGCAGAAAGAGGTGCCCTTCAAAAGTTGGTACATAAAACTTCGAACCGTCGCAGGGTCGAGAGCGCCGCGATCACCATGTTGATCCATATACTTCTTGAGATCCTGGTCGCAATACTCGAAGATGAGGACGAGTTTTGTCTCCGTGTGAATGACGTCGTGAAGGCGCACGATATTGACGTGCTTCAGCTCTTTCATAAGAGAGATCTCCCGGATGGCAGTAGATGGCGTGCCTTCCTCTGCGTCCAAGTGGATCTCCTTCAGAGCGACGATTTCGTTGGTGGTCCTCGAGCGGCCCTGCATCAAACACGATAAGAAGTACTAGAACCAAGGGCGGGAGCAAGGCCGATATACCTTGTACACCGTGGCATATGTTCCCTCACCTATGTCGGATTTCATGAGCGATAGGCATCGGAATCGAATGAAGCGAATATACCCAATTTTTCTAGCTATTCCGTGTCAGTAGAGAGTATGGCGAGACGACAGTTGGTTCTCACTTGAATATAGTTCATCCTGAGATCTGATGCCCGAAGACAAGTTGTCGACTGGCACGATTACTGCAAGCTACACGAACGGTACACCCAGGATGCAAGCGGTGGAATCCGAACACTGCAGAAGAATAGAATAGGGATTGGCGGTGTGAATGCGGAATCTGCGTCGAGTTAGGTCGACTCGGAAGATGCACTATGGAGAGTCACGAATCAGGAAAGTCGAAAGGTCACCGAATTCTTTCCCGCCCATCAGAACTGGAACTTCAGCAAAATTCTCGAACTCGTCCTTGTCGAGGCACAAACTCTACTATTCGAACAGCTCAACCGTCCGTAAATTCTACACGATGGACTCTGCGCCGAAGTCCAAAAAAGCACGTACAAAATCTTCCACGCGGAAGAATATTACCCCCACTGCCGATGAAATACGGATAGAAAACGACACCCCGACGGTGGTGAGTACAGTCGCGTGCTTTGACTACAGTCGCATATCTTACAGCTGCAGATCGCACCTAAAAATGCTCGATATGTCGAGTCTTCGTCCCTTGCTATCCATTCCGGTGCAGAACTAGGGCAGGAACAAGCTCTCGAAGACCTCGCCGCTTGCCAAGTGGATGGAACTCTCGACGCCGATCTCGCTGAACTAAGTCTGGGCCAAAGGTTGTCGGTTCTGAATGGCGCTGGCGCCTTAGGCAAGGGCTCAGATTCCGACGACGACACACATCCTGGCGCGTCTTCAAGGCCAGACAAATGGACAGATTCCTCCAATGTTGTACCTGCGCATTCGCTTACACGGACGCTCATACAAGCTCTACATTCATCTGACTCACGCCTTTTGGAAACCTGTTTAACGCACTCGGACATGATGCTCATTCGGAATACCGTTAGACGGATGCCTCCTCACCTTGCGCTCCTGCTTCTCTTGGCTTGTGTGGAGAGATTAGGGAGGGGTGCGAGAGGAGCGAACATGAAGGGCGGTGGCGGCGGCGCTAGTTCACAGAGGGGCACAGTTTTGATTAATTGGATAAAAACGACACTCACTGTGCACAGTAGCCATCTCATGACGGTGCGTCCAAGTCGTTTTCGCATCCGTTCCTTGAGCTCACTAGCTCCAGATCCCGGACTTGGTCGCAAGGTTGGCTGGTCTGCATGCGACACTGACAACGCGACTGGCACTACACGAAAGTTTGTTGTCTTTGAACGGAAAGCTCGATATGGTGCTTTCTCAAATTGAGATGCGGTCTTCCTCGGCCCCCGCGTCGTTGGCATCAAAAGGCCGTGGCGTTGCCCATTCTGACGACGCTCGACGGCCAACTCGATATGTAGAAGGGGAAAGTGAAGAAGAAGTGGACCAGATGGATACAGAACCTCCGATAGAGTGTGGTGATGAAGAAGGTAGCATAGAAGACGTAGAGTTGGGAGGTGAAAGCGAAGATGAGGAGGCTGGGGAGGAAGATGAAGAGGGGGATGTGAGATCGGAATCTGGAGACAGCCATGGGTCCAATAGTAGCGGGCCTCCGTTAAATGAATTGCCCGACGAAGATGACGATGAAGACGAGGATGATGGAAGCGAATGACAGTCAGTCTAGTTCCACATGCTTAAATCAATTCATTGCAGTTAGATCGTGCACAATCAGGACACATAAATACCTATCTAACCAACAGTGATATCGTGAGGGACGCACAAAGGTATTCATTCACCGTCTACTCCTCCAACCAATCATCCTGTCTCACGCGCTCAACATACCGTTTGACCCATGTTGGCCGTTGAGCGTGCTGAGTCTGGAGTTGATGTCTAAATGCACGACTCCGTTCCGCCTCCTCGCGTGGCACCTGCTCGTCATTTCCCAAGTCCACATCCCGCTCAATACCATTCATCTCCGTACGCAACCGACTTTCCCGCTGACGAAGGGCAACTCTTCTTCGGTTATACACCTCTGGGTGTAAAGTAACCAAGAGAAGGGAGAAGAAGGACATCACTTTGCGAGTGAGAGTTGGTGATTCAGGAACTATCGTGGATTGTTGGAGGGGCCACAATAGCTTGTTCTCGGAATGGACATTGGCAAGAGCAAGGCCATCCACGATCCCGTTCGACTGCCGTGGTATCGGAGGCCCTTGGATGTGCTGGGCGGCCCGGACGTGGTCGGTATTCGGAGCACGAGCCAGCGGTTGCTGATGGTCGCCATCTGCAACATGGCCGCCGTTTCGTCCAGCAGGTGCAACAGCTGGAGCAGCGGCGGCAGCAGCTCCTCCAGCCTGCATGCCGTTCACTCCAAGCCCCGCCCCATTCTCACCAGCCCTGTCACCTGGTCGTAGGATAACGATGCGAATATGAGTCCACATCTCGTAGATGATCCACGCGATAAGACACAATCCAAGCAAAGGCTTGCGTGTAGGGGAAAAGAAATAAAGTAAGAGCACGGTTCGAAAAACGACCATCAACAGAGGAGCGAGGAGTGCGCGCATGGGCCTCTCTCTGAAAACATTTCCTTCGGCTTGTTCTGGGTTGGCAGGTGCTGCAGCGGCGTCCTGCTGAACAGTAATACCGATATTGGCATTCGGTGTTGCCCGGAGGGGGGGAAGACCAAGCTCTTGGAGGAGATCGTTCACATGTGGAGGAACCGACGATGTGTCTGGAACTGATGAAGTAGGCACGAGTAACGGTCTCGTTAGTTGGGAAGAGAGGATAGAGAAGGTATAGGTAAGAACATGAAGAGCATGCAGCTGAAGAGGAGAAGGTGTACCCCTGGGGGTTTGAAGGGATAAATATCGTTTGTCGCTACAGGTATAGTTAGGACAAAAAGAAACATCTCAATGAAGTGTTCATACTCAATGGTGGTAATTTTATAGTCGAGGTCGGTGGAGGTGGGACTCGCCGACGGGGGAGTGACATCCAAGATATCAGGCCAGATATATCCCATCCGTTCAAGGGCAAGTTTCGCCTCATTCCGCTTCGTATCCACGTCTTCTAGGGAACTAGGAGGCGGGACCTTAGAGCTGGAGAGCCAAGTGAGTGCTTGTGAGTGCCTGAAGCGAACGAACGAAAGAGTGTCGTTTGAACGCGTGGTAGGCGTAGGGACGAAGAACGGATATTGTTGGGATCCTGACAGAGTGTGTTGTGGGGTTGGATGAGCCGCGACAGGAAAGGAGGCTGCCGTTGTCACGGTAGCGTCGGCACTTGGGGGATCACTCGCCCAAGCGGATGGTCGCACAGACAAATGGACAGTACGTTGGTCATCCTGATGCTGAACGGATAACAAAGGTGAGTACTTGGATAAAACACCGCGTGCTCATCTTACCGGCCATAGTTCACTTATTTTTTCCTGGTCATCCAAGGAACGACCTCTCCATATCACACGCTGGCCGTCGGGTCGAGGACGCCCAACGCACGCAGTAGATATGGCCTCTTTGACATCCAACACGGTAGCACCTTCGCATACTTGGATGTCAAAAGAGCTTGAATACGCGGGCAACTCAACGCGGATGACCACATTGGGTACGGTCATGGTGGATGATGTGACTCCATTGACAAGCTCGCCTGCATGGTTATCGTATACGTGGAGGTCACGTGACAACGATTTACCGTTTCTACAGCGGAGGGATCTCTAGTGTACGTCCTTCCCTAGAGCTTTGGTACGCTAGCTGGATCATCTCTATGACCTGCGTAGTCTCCGCCCATTTAACCTCCAACTCCTCATCCTCTCGGATAGCTCCAGCCAAATTCTTGAACAATTCAATATATTGGCCGGGTGCTTCCGAAGGCCAGCTTGGACACAGATCAATACTAGTTTATCAAAGTAAGGAAACGTTCCCTCACATAGATCGAGTAATACTCTTGTCGTCCGCCGCAATGTTTTCGATCGTGCCATAGATTTCCTGGGGTTCCCGGCCGTAACCAACTTCGAAAATACCCTGTACGGTGGGCATGGCCTTGAGTTGTTCTTCTTGCGCATCCAGACCATACTTTGTAAACGTTCCTTTGATACCACGGACAAGGTAGCGTAGTTGCGGCGCTTTGGCAGACAGGATGTGCGAACGAAGTAGCACGGTGAGCCCATTGGGGAAAGGATGCCCAGCATTGTAGTGCAAATAAATCGTGAACTGTGGATGCTTGCTACTTAGATTTTCCATGTGGTGTTATAATACGTACGATATCATCAACTTCGGGTCTAGTAACCCCTCGTATGTTCTGGATAAACGCGGTAATCCTTGCTGGTCGGCCGAACAGGTTTAATGCTTGATCCAAAAGATGCGATCCAAGATCATAAACAGCACCGGCGCCATCCTTCCAGGATGCCCTGATGCCCGAACGGTACCGATCATAGCTGGAATGCGCTGTCCACAACTGGTGACCGATCTAACAGAGTTTACTCACTGAGATTCAAATTCCAGCAGATTCCCAAGATATTGCGGAGACGAAGCAGGAAGCGCTAAGAGCCGCTTAAGCGCGATGTGATCAGAGTCCCACCGTCTGTTCTGATATCCATATAAAACCAGACCCTTTGATATTGCGATTGCACCAAGTTCTTTGGCCTGCGCCACGGTTTCGGTGACCGGCTTGTCCACGAGGACTGTCTCGAGATCAGAATATCTCATGAACGGGAATAAAGGTTGTCATACCATGTTTTCCAGCTTCAAGAGCGGCCTTTGCTAAGGGATAGTGAGTGTCGTTTGGAGTCCCGACAATGACAAGTTCAATTTCTTTGTCATTGACGACTTCTTCGATGGTCCTGTATATCTTCGTTTCAACGCCGAAGCGGTCCTTGACTTTTCCCCCAGGAGATTGCGGGTTACGTTCTAACACGGCATAAAGGGTGAAGAGCTCCGGGAGAGCAAGGATGAATGGGACATGGAAGGTCAATCCTGCGAGGCCAACACCGAGTACACAAGCCTTGATGGGCGCCATTGAAGGAATAATTATGACTACATCGCCACGCAGCCATCGATTTTATATAGGCCAACTTGACGAGATGTTCTGGCCGGACCGCTCCTCCCGCAACGCATCGACGGCACGTCGATTTTTCCGATTCGGTCCGGGAGAGGACACGTGACTCTGATGATATCATAACACGTGACTTTTGTTCACCACGTGATCGCGTGTTGGATGGCAATGTTCAGGGCCGTCGCAAGTTCACGCTCAATATTCTTGACGGTGCGTACGATCACTTGCACTTCCCATGTGGTCTATCTTGCCCCTTCTTCTTTTCGCTGGGCATGCATTTGCCCAGTTACCACTCCCGCAACCCCCCTTCGTGCCCCCGAATGCTTCAGCCGGCGCGGTCTCCTCCGCTGGTGGCACTATACCAAATTCCCAATGGTCATCATTACTTGGCGATCTTATTTACTTTTACGAAGCACAACGTAGTGGAAAGCTCCCCGCAGATAACCGTGTCAAGTGGCGAAATGACAGTGCACTCTCCGACGGCTCAGATGTTAAGCTGGACTTGACAGGCGGGTATTATGATGCAGGAGGTAATATGTGACACGAGTGCGAAGATGTGATTTTAATCCATCTCACAGATTACATCAAATGTACATTTCCCTTGGTTAGCGTTTATCTACTCCACGTCGTGTTTGCTGTTCACCTTTGGATAGTCCTTCACGCTGATGTCAATATGTTGGGGAGCCACGGATTATGGAAAGGGTACGACTTGAGCACTTGCTATTTGTCTCATTGACCGAAAGCACTTACTGCAGGTTATGATCTCGCCAACCAAACGCCATACCTTGACGCGATGTTACGATGGGGCCTAGATTGGCTCATAAAAGTGTGTGCTTGCTATTACCTTTCTTATGGATTAATTCACATACATTGGAAGGCACATCCAAATAACGATACTCTTTTCGTTCAAATCTCCAGTGGTATATCACATTTTCTGTCCCCTTGGCGTTCTTCTCATAGTTTGTCTAGTGGAAGTAGACAACAACTACTGGGGAGGCGACCGGGGTATCCCTGGCCCACGAACATCATATCAAATCAATACAACCAGGTGATGTCTTATGCGCGGATTTGGCTCTCCATCTTCCTGACTTTATGTAGCCCTGGAACGGATGCTGCCGCTGGGGCTGCTGCAGCTTTTGCAGCATGCTCTAATCTTTACCAGAATCATGTTTTTTCAAATTCTTACTCAGGACCGGCAACACTTCAGAATTCCACATATGCGACGTTGTTGTTACAACACGCGCAAGGACTATATACTTTCGCAACAAGTGCTCGCCAAACTCAGTATCAAGATTCCGTCCCCGAGGCTGGCGAAGCATATGCTTCGTCAGGGTTCGGTGACGAACTGGCCATTGCGGCCTTATTCCTTTCTTTGGCAACAAACTCCTCTTCGCTATACAGAGAGGCGCAGTCCTACTACGAGGAATATAATCTTTCCGATTACCAGGGTCCCTTTAATTGGGATACGAAAACTCCTGGAATCCCTGTACTATTCGCACAGATTACTCAATCCAATCCCACCTTTGGCAATATCTCCACTTGGCAGAGCCAGGCTGAAACGTACTTTGATAAAGTTGTATACGGGGGTGGAAATGGGTATTCCACACCAGGTAGGGTATTTCCATTCACACTCGTACTGAGGCCTAATCAGTCCGTAGGTGGACTTCTCTATTACCCGGGAGACTCGGATACTGCTAGCATCAACCCCTCAATCAACGCAGCAATGCTGCTCAATCGATACGTCCCGCTTGCCTCGTCACAAACGAAGAAACAAGATTACTATGTGAATGCTCCTCGTCCCTTTGCATTTCTCAGCAATTGATTACGGGATACCAGAGCTTCGCGAAGAATCAGGTGAAGTATGCCCTGGGCAGTAACCCCATGTCTGGTAAGTATCATGTATAAACCGCTCGTGGTTCGTTCGTGATTAATGTGCGCCCTTCACAGCACCGTACATCGTGGGTGTAAACCCTAATTCGCCCCAGAATCCGCATTCGGCGATGGCGAGCGGTGGCAATAACATTAGTGACATCAACAACGATCCTCCCCAGGAAGCCTACGTGTTATATGGCGCTGTTCTTGGAGGGCCAGACAAATACGACCGTTTCTTCGACATACGCGGCGATTGGCCGCAAACTGAGGTTGGTTGCTACAGATGACAGCATTTTTTGAGGTTCACACCTTTCTTCCAGCCTGCTCTGGATTATAACGCTCCCATGCTAACACTAGCTGCTATGCATATCCTCAACGATTCTTCAGATCCGTTCTACACGTCCTTGCAGGCCGGTGCCTACCAGTCGAAACGGCCACAGGGTATGCCATGTGACGCGGCGTACCAACAAGGCTGTGCTGGCCCAAAGCTGAGTCAGGCCGGACAGATCGCGATGGGAGTAATCGTTGGCCTTGCAGGTGTTGTTATCTTTTCGTTAGTTGGGCGGTGGGGATGGTTAGTGTATCGAGCAAATTATACTCCATTCTACTAGTAGTAACCGATAACTCGTCGCGTCACGCGTACATGAATCCCAGGAGTGAACAGACGACCACGATGATAAAATGGATCAAACGTGGAGTCGTCTGATTTACGGATGAAAAATGGTCTATAGCTTGATCTGCAGCAGGAAAAATTTAATCTGAAGTTTGCAGACTATGATTTCGGCACTATCATATATGTCGAAACGGATTGCCATAGTGAAGATCCGCTTAACTCCTACTACAACAACCAAAGCGAAATTTGAGAACCACCGATCTATCCCATCAACAGCCATATATTTCCGTGCATTTTTCGTCTAGAGAATATCGACTTAATATACCTTGAAACAGACGTAAGTAAACTGCCTGGATGAAGACATCAGCCAGATTACCTCGAGCACATAACGTTCCTCTTCCTTCAACGATTCGAGGTACTCGCCAGCCGATTCTCGCGTCAAGTTTTCGTTCTTCACCAGTGCGCCCACTAAGGCTTCGTAGACATCTGGCACGGGCCAGGTGGGCCCACACAGGTAGAACACGCCGTTCATGTTTTTGAGCATTTCCGCCAGTGTCTGGGCGTCTTCCAGCATTCTGTGTTGGATATACACCTTCTTGGGACCGTCGCGAGAGAATGCCAAGCCGGCCTTGGTGATCGTCTTGTCGAGGATGTATGCCTCGATCTCCTCGCCGTACAAGTATTCCTGGTGTTGGTGGCGAGAACCGAAATAGTAGTATGTTGGGCCGACCTTGATGCCCTGTTGAGAGAGCCATGCACGGTGCTGCAGAAACGCACGAAACGGTGCGGCACCGGTACCGAGGCCCGCCATAATAATAGGTTGGGTGTCATTCGGCGGCAGCTATAGCATGTGTGAGCAATGAAGAGGGGTCGATGATAGACGTTGCACCTTCATGACACTAGGCTTGATGGAAACCGTCACCTTTTGCCCAACTTTTAGGCTGGCAAGATACCGCGTACATTGGCCGTAATGAAGTTTCCCTGGAAAACCCGATCTAGTAATTTTAAAGTTTCAATGAATAAAATTATTTACCATCGGGGGCTGTCCACTCGACTGTAACAACCAACAAATCAACCCGGTTACCCACGACACTTTGTGCACTCGCGATACTGTAGTGCCTCGGTTTGATGTCCCCAATCATCTCGCAAAGCGTTTCGATGCCTGGTTTGGCACTGCGATATCGCTCAATCACCTGCGCAAAAGTGACCGTATCCTTCTCGTTAAGCTTCTTGAATGTCGCAGAGCCTTCTGGCGAACCAATAAATTGCAAAGCCAATCTCTCCACGGGTTCAGTGGCGTACGGTGCGAGGTCGGTATAAAATGACTTGGGTGGCTCCCCAAAAAGGTCAATCTGCTGTTGGAGAATCTGGAATATTGTGCGACTGTGCATTTTCTCCCCGCCATGACAGGGGATAGTGATTACCCGATCGGGATCAAGACCGTACCATGTACAGAAGTTCAGCACTTCCTGCGCATCGTTCCAGCCGTGCACACCGAGTGCCTCTCCGATGGCATACTTGAGACCCGTACCCTCTGTGTCAAATTCGAGGTGAAATACATTACGGTTGTAGTCGAGAGGAGTGAGGCGGCGATTAACAGTACATGTCACCAGATAAGTGCGTTCTGCGGCTTCGGGATGAAGAGAAGGTATCTGTGGGAACTCCTCGGCTTCTGGCGGGACGGGAAGTAAGGGAGTGAAGACCGAAGGAAAGAGGATGTGTTTGGCGGCCTCATGCCACGAGGCCACCCTTGAACCATTGTAGACAGTTTGCCCGGAACCAGTGTCAACAGCGACGGTGTTGAACTCGAAGCGTCGGAGTGCGGGAAAGTCATTTGAAACTGTATCGGGTACGTGGGAGGCGACGTTATGATCTACAGACACCTCAACTCGGTGAAGTAATTCCCAGGCACGCGCACTGATTTCAGAGAAAAGATCGTCACGTAGACCGTCAGGAACCGAACCCAGGGCTAATTTGCGCACGATATCCTGGTTAGAAGCTTTCCCGAGGTATAACCTCAAGAACGCAAGATACATCACCAAGCCTTGCAGTGTCTCCGTGTTCATGGTGTCACCACATAACTCCAATGCGATCGACTTTGCATCAATTGTAAACAATCTCAACTCCCGTTGCGTTGCCAATGCCAATGCTCGAGGGGAAATATTTTCCAGGAATTCCGCGTTCGACCAAGATGTAAGGAAGAGGACTGCCGATCGCGGTTTGGCGTAGTCAAGGACGAGATGGGATTTGAGCAGGCTGGGGTCGACGATACACATAAAATCCGTGAAGCTCTCGCCACCCAATGGAAGCGCTAGAGAGACAGGGAGGTAATCGTCGTCACCTTTCTTTGGGGAGAGGACGATTCGATCTGCGGTTATCCCGCCCGCTTTGCTGAAGACATCGTAGTCGGTCAATCGACGCACGGAAATGTCACGGGAGAACGTGTCAGTGACGAGCTGATAGAAAAGAGAGAGGTTGCTCGATGGAGTGCTGAGGAACATGAGTTTTGTCCCTGTGTGCTCCAGACTAACACGGCCTGAGATGTGACTGAAGAGAGACGTCAAGTGGGAGCAGAACAGAGATGGGTCAGAAATGAATTCCTTGCTCTTGTCAGGGGTGACCCTTTGAGCGCGTATACTTCGCCCCGGGTGAGTGGGATCGTAGAGAGACGCGAATACGTCAGCGAAAAGGGGCCCTCTGGTGGTTTCGTGAGCCACGTCGTCAAAGACATGGATCGTTTCTACAGTAGAAGGGACGACTTTCTGAAGTTCGTCGGCTGCCCATGGACGGAGGACTCTTACGATGATGACGGCTACCCCCGCAATCCTAGACACCAAAGACTTGGCAATAAGGGCAAGCTGACTATTCAAGAGAACAAAAACTGTGCGCGCATTCCTGTCGCCTACAAATTCGAATGGGGCGTAGCCAGTCATCCGAACAGCTTCCAAGATGGGCAAGCTGGAAGTATCCTTGACATGATCCAAGACAAAATTATGTCCGACTTCGCGAGCAGCGCTGTGGTGATCGAAAATGTGGACCACATGCCAGTCAGTAAGCTTGTAGGCAAGGAGAGCGAGGTCGACTGCCTCTTGCGGGGTCGCGGACAGCAGGATTGCCAGAGAGTCGGGAAGGATGGTGAACGGCGTGGAGAGTGAAGCAAGGGTGGGGGAAAGCGCGAAAGTGTCTCCCGCAGGAGTGAGGGCGGGTACTTGCACGACCAACCTGCACCGGGAGGAAGCGGGAGGAAGATGTGTCAGGGACACCGACATGGCTGCCAGGCCAACCGGAGTAGTGTAAGCAGTGAGAACAGAGCCATTGATAGCATCCTGGCTGGTTCCTTCGGACAGACGCCCGACGAGACCGAGACCGGCGCCTGCCCGGGTTTGAGTGGGTACTACAGGGGCAGAGTGGTCGAGGGAGGTGGCCCACGACCTTGTGAGAGTACCGAAGCCGATCTGCTCTGCGAGGTCATAAACGTAGACAGCCGAGCTGAGCGTCGTGCACGACGCGAGAAACTCGATGAGGTCAGAAGCGGAAGAGACCTGAGATGGTGCGCCGGAAGGGGACTTTAGATCGTCTGCCAGTGCAGTAGGCGCGACGATGGTGGAGGAGGGAGAATAACAGGACGGGGAGGGTGAATGGGAAGCCATGCGGGTGAATTTCTGGGACGATGCATTTGTGGATTTATATTAGAGGACCGCGGTCGGCGAGAATGTGTGGGACACGATTGTGCCATGGTCGTGCAATATCGGATCACGTGTCGACGGAACGGAGTCAAGTGACACGCTCACCATCACTACAAAGTACATACATATCAGTAGTAGTACAACTACGTTCCAGGCTTGATACCGTCTCCTTCTATTCACGCACAGTATTAAACAACCTGTCACCCTGTAACAGCCAATATGAAATCCGACGTTCACTCCGATATTCGTACAACTTACCGTGTCTCCGAGTCCAGGCGAGATCAATCCGTCGGGCGTCAGGCCCGGGTCTACAGCGGCAACCCAGATCTGCAGTCAATGCCTCAGTTGTCTGTCGACGACGACAAACGAATTTGTTACCTCAAGATCTGGATAAGTCTTCTCAATATGCTTGAGGCCAGGCTCTGATCCGAGTACGACAAGCAGCTTTATCTTGTTCACTGTTACGACCACAATGTGAACCCACAACGGCTGCCGCAATGGGTGCTACTCACAAGAAATTCCCCAGTCGAGAAGCATGGCCAACGCGGCACACGCCGTCCCCCCTGTAGCAACCAGCGGGTCCAAGAGAAAGACCGCATCGACCGGTGGGATGGACGGCAACTTGGAGTAGTCTACCAATCCCACCTTCAGCATCCATATGGCTCTGCGAGAGTATGTCACATACACTCAACCGGCTGCAGGCTCACTTTCTCCCGAAATAACCCGAGGTGGTATACCGGTGCCGCCCTATGAATAGAGCGCACCAGCATGAGACACATTCCACGACGCATATGTGTTCACATACGGAAAGAGCTTCAGCAGCGCGTCCGTCATACCTAAGCCAGCCCTGAGAATCGGTGTTAGGCCAATTCGTCGTTTGATGACAGTGCCTGTGAATGGCCCGACGGGAGTTTGCTATCAATGAACATGAGCATGTACGACTTGAATATTATCAGCAATGGCCGCGTTCTCACTCCATGGAAAGGCTCTTCTTCGAGATCCCTCGAAGCTTCCACTCCCAAAACGAAACTAACATCGTGGATTCCCTGCATATCCTCAGTCGACGCTAAACTACCCTTTGCCGAGAAACAACCCACCTCGCGGAAATCCTTGGGATTGGTCGTCGTCAACCGAAGTTGGGACAAACGTGCATTGACGATAGGATGTGATAGAACATGTCGCTTCCCTGGCATCACAACAGACGAGACGACAGCTTGTATAAATGGTCTGATAACCAAATTACATTGGCAGTAATTATGACTACCGCGCACTTGCCATATTAGGACAGGCGCTTATCGTCTTTTGTATTCACAAGGGCCCAAGACGCACCCGCGGGACATAATTTTCGACCACCCGTCCTCTGAAATCGCTGGTCTCCCAACTTTTTTGAATTGGAATAGCGTAAAGTGACTGTTGCGATCGTCCTGTAGTGGCGGTCACCCATGAGCAACCGACGGCATGGGGAAATAGTACCTTGTTCAGGAGCCTAAAACCAATGGAAGTGATCAACGAAACAAAGCTTTCTACACTCGAAAAGCGGCTCGCGACCTCGGCGACCATCAATTCGCCCCTATGAACTTGATTAGCATCTCAATTGAGCGACGCCCCCATACGATACACACCCTGGTCGGAGGATTCTCCAGGCTTCGCGTATGCACGCGGGCCAATTAATGCTCATGAGACTGAGTGCACAAACTACAACGTCAACGACCTGAGCTTCGCCTTGATTAGACTTCGCGGACCGCGGTTCAGACCCCGGTAACGGTATCCGAGAGCAAATGTCCGCCTCGATGACATAGCTCCCGTCCGAAACTAGATCGAACGACAGGACTGTAAAATTTTTTGCAAGGAGTACCCGAGCAAGTGCGGCGTCGCCACAACCCAGGTCCGCGATCACCGTCTTGGCAGGATATGATGATAACTCCGAAGTGTAATGCGCAACAGGATTCGATGGCCAGGATTGCACCTGACTTCTGAAGCCGACATGGTACTGCGTATCCTGGTGAGCTGACATCAAGATCGCAGCCAGATGCACTGACGTCTTCAAAAGTCTGGGGATCCTCCTTCATCATCTTGGCTGCTTCATGACTACTAGATTTGTACAAAGACTCGTTTAGCAATCTGGTCCATCGGACAGGTTAGCACAATAGACTTGGGGCAAATTAGAGGCACACCTGAAGCGAGCACCGTTTAAGCTTTTCTTCAGATTGCGTTGCAACGATGACAGACCGGTCGTGCTGGTGGCAGCAGAACGCTCAGCTGTGCATGCGGGTTGAGGAACATGCCCCGCATTCTTCTTCTTTGCCTTCTTGCTTGGTAAAGCGGCCTTGTCAGCTGCATCCACAAGAACTACTTTCGACTTGTTTTTCGACTTTTGCTGGGGGTGAGGACCCTCTCGATTTATAGGTTGATCACGGTGGGACATAGGTCTCTGTGTCTTTTTCCTTTTCTTCGATGTTGTGTCGCCTGCGCCGTCATTGGGGCCAACGCTGCCACCGAGAGATTCAACGAGCTTGTCAAGGTTGGCTTGAGCACTGCGGAGCAGCTCCTGTTCTTCCAAAGAAGCAGCGCGTTTCCGTTTCTTCGATTGGCGTTGGGTAGAGACGGGGGCGGATGGAACAGACCAGCCGGGAACGTCGAACAAGGCTGACATTGACTTTCAGAGAGTTGGTATGCGGTGGTTTGGGTCCAAGTGATTCCGAGTCCGCGACGCTATCCGACCATCTCTGTCGACAATGAAAACCAGCCTCGGAATCGCTTTGCCACGATGGGACACCAACGCGGACGTCGCGTTTTCACGGCGGTGCCTTGCACCATCAATCGTTCCCAAGCAGGCTCACACGCCTCGTTGGGCAGCGCATCATTGACATGCATCGTGTCGTGCAAGTATAAACAGACTTCCCAGTTTTACACCCTTCCTCCTCCCTGGTCGCGATCTGTCGTCTTCCTTTCAAGCTTACCGACGGAGCGGAAGTGACACCTTGATAACCACACAGCAGAAGAAACTTCACAGGACGGTCAAGTGCCAGGGTTCTTTTTCATCACAACAATCTACAATTGGTTCTCTCTCGGATCCTCGCCAGCACGAGCCTCATTTTCACCACTCTCAGGTACTTAACCCTTGGTATGATCGGCCATGCAACTCTGACGCAGTCGACGCAATTGTAGAACGGAAATACCCCGTCTTCGATGACCGCGAGTAGCAGCGACCCGAGTTCTGTATCCGTCAAGTATCTGTCCCATTTTCCGGCAGGGGCGGTAACAGTAGCTGATTCTTCATCTTCGCCTTTATATATCCCTAACTTGCTACCTAGCCATCGGTCTCTACATCTACACCAACTCCAGCAATCATACAGATGGCTATTCCCAAGCGTACTCCGCAATACCCTGCTTCATCCGTGTGTAACTTTGTCTTCTGAAACGACCCGATAGTTGACAAGCAATCCCTGTCTTTTCCATAACCATCCATCCAGACATCGGAAACCAGAGTGAATGGCCCTTCCTCTGTTCCTCCTCCGGAATCGGCCACCATCTACGTTTGTGTTCGAAGCGTTTTTCGCCAAGTCCTCCACTAAATAGAATTCCAGGAAGAGTTGGTACTACTCCATGACAGCGCAAATGATACCAAAGGTCGTTCTAAGGACCACGAGCTTAAAACTGCTCCTATAGTCACCCGCGACGCATACGTTGCCGCGGGGTACCGTGATAACATGACTCAGTACGGCGTGTTGGGCCGTGCATTGAATATCTTGTAGGTTGCCATATGGCTCTCGATCTTTGACCACTGCATCATACTACATACAGCCATAAATCCCAGAGCTATTCCCCCGCAGATCCCCGTCTATACATCAACACGGTGAGCTCTTGCCCACTTACATTCATCAAGCCAACCTTCTCTCATCGATTATAGAATGCGCCATTCTCCGCCGTAGTTTGCGGCGTGCAGGGATCCGGAAAATCGCACACCGTTTCAATCTTGCTGGAGAGTATGTTGATCCCCAACTTGCGTCCTCTTGGCGTTTTGCAAAAGCCTCTCTCGGGGCTTGTACTTCACTTTGGTGAAGGTGGGCCAAATGCCAGGCCAAGCGAAGCTGCTTGGGTGGCTTTGTCCGACCTACCAGAAGTGAAAACTCCCAAAGTCAAAGTTTACGTTTCAAAATCGTCGCTTAAGACGATGACGGCCGTTTATGCCCCTCTGGGAAAACGAGTGACAGTGGAACCACTTCTCTTCGGCAAGGACGAATTGGACGCGCAAGCGTTCCTGTCCATGATGGCAGTCGGCTCCTCCGAGTCTGCACCACTATACATCCAAGGTGTCCTCGTAAGTGTCGGTTCTCGTTCCGCCTTTCTGTCACGACTGACAAACGCCAGTCGATTCTTCGAGATCTCGGAGAAGATTTTCGTTACGACGAATTCATGAATCGACTCGACGATAAAAAAGAATCGTTCAATCCGGCTCAGCTTGCCGGCCTTCAGCAGCGCATGGCATTGCTTACGTCATTTTTAGACACCCGTAGTCACTCCACTCGCATTGATCGATTCGCCGCCGGACAGCTCACCATCATCGATCTGTCGGACCCATTCATCGATCCCGCATCTGCATGCGGGTTGTTCGAGATTATCGCGCGCCTGTTTGTCAGGGCGGAAGTCGGAACAGGCAAGGTGCTCGTCGTGGACGAAGCACATAAAGTAGGCGTATGTCACCAAGGCCCCGGACACATCGTTCTGATGGACCTACCACCAGTACCTCTCTTCGCACAGGACCGTGACAGGTCTGACGAAATGTCTACTGACGCTCGCACGAGAACAGCGGCATCTTGCGATGCGTTTGATCATCAGTACCCAAGGCAAGCGTTCCCCATTCTCCACACCCCTCATTCATCGCTTCTTGACGCATCCTTGTTTTAGAGCCCACCGTCGTCCCTCCTGTCTTACTCGATCTGTGTACCGTTTCTATCTTACACCGATTCTCCTCCCCGTCTTGGTGGGAACATCTCGCTAAACATGTCTCGGCTGACATCTCTGCGGAAGACGCATTTGACCGCGTGGTTAAACTCGAGGTGAGACTTCTTGCACCGGGTTCTTAACTTGCTGAGGTTGCGGTACAGACTGGAGAGGCTATCGTGCTCGCACCCTCTGGTTTTGGTGTGTTCCCGGACGCCTCACCCGTGTTGACTGCCCAAGGCGTTCAGAGAAGTGGCATCATCAACCAGATCCCAAAATTGAATCAGTTTGGAAGGCGCTACATCTTGATGAAGACACGTCGTCGAGTCACCAAAGATGGAGGTGCTTCTATACTCGTAATAGAGGATTGAAGAGGTATTCCACATTTCGCATCAAATCTATCTTCACTTCTTCCTTTGACGCATCTACTCTGCCGTGTATCAAATGAGTTGAGCATGGTGATCTAGTGTAAGTCGCATCGTGACATATACAGATATGTAATCTAGGTACAACACACAACAGTAGCGTTCGAGTAGAATACAGTGCGTGTGGTTCGATTGGAAACTTGGCCATACGTTGTACGTCCGTAGCCATACGCACGATTATGTTATCCTATGAGCGTACAGCATGCAAATAAAGGAGATATGCATCGCAGAAAGGTATGAACGATGAGAGGTGGTCCAGTGTGGGTGTCACGAACGGGGATAGGTTGTGAAGTAACTGAGGTGGCATAGGGGAATAGGACGAGCACGTGTTTGGTGTTAAAGGACCACCGGAAGCCAGGTTGCGTGGAGAGGAAAAACTAGTCGACATGAATGGGACTTCCGGGAGGAATATTATTCTGGATGATTTCATTTACAATCTTGGTTTCCGCCTTCTTGTTGCGACGACCGAGAAGCGTTGCGTTGTCCATATCCAACTCGAACCCCTTTGGTCCTCCTGCGCGGCGGCCACGATCGCGGGGTCCCGCTCGACCATCCCATAGATTTTTATCCGGAATAACCACAGGAACGCCATTCATGTCCATATTTTTCGCCGCAACTCCCTTCGTGTCTGCTGCAGTCCCGTTGGGGTGACCTCGGCGATGGCGGGCCTCACTAAGTAGGGTTACATCACCATCTTCAACGTCTTCGTCATCTTCATTGAGCCCGTGCAAAAATCCTCTTGCTCCTGCGCCACCTCGTCCATTGTACGCGCGGCGACGCGCACCTTCTTCCTCCATTCTATGCACCGCATAAGTGATGTCGAAGGCCTCCTTCAAAGTCGCAAGCCCAGGAGACCGTGCCGACTCGATTCCACCGTGTGCGGCACTCAAGAGGGGCGAATCGAGGGGCGGGGTTAGAGCATAAGAGGTAGGGGTAGGTGGAGCCAGGGAGGCAAGGTCCGTATTACACCATGGATGCGCCAGAAACTCGTCTATGGTGTATCGTTGAGCTGGATCCACACAAAGCAGGTGCTCAATGAGGTCCTTGGCTAGAAAAAGAATGTGATGAGCTCGAATACACGCGTTTAAGTCCCAGAAATACCTGAACCATTGATGTGATCCCAGAAGGGACTCAAGAACGTATAATATCCTCGGGCAACTTTCTCCGTTAGGACATTAATGCTCTCGTCATAAAAAGGAGGGAATCCGCAAAGAAGCGTGTACAGAACGCAACCGAGTGCCCACATGTCGACGCTTTTAGAGTAGCGCTCGTCCTTAACAATTTCGGGAGCTGTATAGCCAACAGTTCCACACGGCGTCATGGTTTCCTCGTTCCACACCACCTTCGATAGGCCGAAGTCCGCAATCTTGACCCGCCCGATACCGCCACCACCGACTCGGGATATAAATTCACCCTCGTCTTCCTTGTCTTCATCATAGGGTCGTCGTATAATTACCTTTGACGGGATTATGGGTATTCGCTCGAAAAGTAGATTCTCCGGCTTGATATCCCTATGCAGTTCAGGGACATCAGCAACAGCCTGGACAACACGTCTGCTAAAAGTCACCGATGAATCACACCACGTTCTTCGTGCATATAACGAATACCGTGGGCGACTTGAAGAATTACGTGTCTCGCAAGGTTTTCACTGAAGTAAGTGAGTTTGACAATCTGATGGAAAAGTTCTCCTCCTTCCATGACTTGAGACACAGGTAAGCTGATACGACCAATCTAGCGAGGGAAAATTATACATACGTTCGAGCACAAGGAAATAGTAATCCAACGATTCGGAAAACGATATTAACTTGACAATTGAGGGGTGGTTCATGCCGCGCATTATCTGGACCTCTGCAAACGATTAGGGATCCGTCATTTCGGGGAGGTCGAGCACACCTTTAAGAATGTTTGCACGCTGAGACCGAGAAAGTGTGATCAGTATCACAGCGTCAGATACGGAGCAGAAAGTGAAGATGTCACCTCTGTGACGGGCGGCTTTTTCTTAAAACGAGGGTTGAGATGTTTTTCGCCGGCCTTACAGAGGGACGATGATGACATGCGTGATCGGGGACCAAGAGGAGTGGTGGGGGAGTGGGGTAATATGAACTACTGGAGCACGAGCTCGGGCACGGGTACTTACCTGTGATGCGTTCAGTTCGTGCTTTCGAACGACCTTGACTGCAGAACAAGCTCAAATACGAGGATGACCGGATGCCGGGGTGGATGTGCTTACCAGCTACTTTTTCTCCGCTAGTGAGATCGATCGCCTTGTACACATTTGAAAAGGCGCCACTGGAACGATGATATGTTAGATGATCGAACATGCATGCGATCTGTACTGACTCTCCCATCTGCGCTACGAGCTTGAAGTTTTCAAGCCCCTTGTATGTGGGTAGATTCGACTTTGGGTGGTGTTCATCCGATGCGGCGACCAACCCTGCTTTCGTCTCTGCTTTCGCAGCGGTGTCAGGAGAGTGAGAAACTGGGGGTTGGTCTATGGGAGGCGGTGCAGGTTCTGGCTGCGGTGGTTGTCTGATGGTATCCTGGGGTGGTGGTGTGGATGACTTGGTGTATTCCTGGGAGTCAGAGTCGGGCTGGCGGTGATTCTGGTGTTTGCGGATGAGATCTGGCCGACGTGAGATTGGGTCATCCGAATAAGAGTAACGAAGGCGTACTCTTGAAGGCTGTCACGACGGCGGGCATTGTCGCTGCTGTCAACGACGGGGAGGGAGAAAGAGGCGAGGAATGGGGAGATGGAGAGCTGTGGAGGGAACTGACTGCAAACCTTTTTGTCACGCCGGCTGGTTGGAGCTCCGCCGTCTGACGTCACAAATGCGTGTCTAGGCCCATTTCCTTTTTAATACTCGTGGGAAATACAACCTATTGATAAGTAAATTATGTAATTTTTCGATCTACGTACGTAGGTGCATACTGTAGTAATGAACACGTCAAATCGTCAACGACTAGACTCGCTCCCACTGTGGCATTCGATCCCTCGGTGGTGTGTGAACCAGCAGCATATTCTGCACAGGCGTGTACCCCACCAGACTCACCGTGCTTTGTTTGTGCCTGAGCGCCGGGATATCGCGCGCACCCACTCTTGGCACTCCTCGAGCTGAATGACTTTGTGCCCCTAGAGAACCAACCCCGTCCATCCTCGAGGCCACCTCCCGCCTGCCTCCTGCATCATGACGTTCCCCACCATGTTCCGATTCATTTGCCTGTCCGCCTGAGCCACTCGCAATAACGAACACACCCGCAAACGTAGCCGCACAGCCATACAGAAATGTTACCATCTCATGGAATGAGGCCCGTCGGAAGTCGCCATAAAGAACCGCAGATCCGACGACAGCGGACAACGTGAAAAATACAAATTGGGTTGGAATGACAGTTTTGGAATCAAAACGTTTCAACGCGCGGTTGAGATATCGTATTTGGAAAACACCAGTGATGACAAGCACCTACAAGGGCCATCAGCGTAAGCTGTGCACGGAAACTACTACTGGGCTAACCGTTATGACAGGGTACGTAATCCATTCGGTGATCACTTTAACCCATTCCTCTGCCAAAAGCGTGGAGATCGCCTTGGTCGCTAGCACCGTAAAGCCTCCTGCGGAAATCATCAGCCTGCAACACATCGTGCGGTTCACAATACCATACCAAAAATGGCACACAAGCCAACGTCGACCACAACCAGGCGCCTTCCTACGCTGCCTTCGCTCAGACCACAAAGGATGACGGCAAGTACCAAATATATAATCGAAAAGATGATAAATGGTCGCTGTGTGATCGCCGCGACTAAGGCATCCGGCGTGAGGACCGGCGGTGGACTATCTGAAGATGGAGTGGAAAGCACCACGGTTGTCGCCCCAATGATGGTGAGTAAGATTCCGAATATGTCGCGCTAATTGCACGTATCAATGACTCTGCCTACTAGGATACACTGAATGTAACTTACCGGGCGAAACCGCTCATTTAGCAGTAGCGGTGCGAAAAAGCAATTCGCGACCAATGCGAACTAGCAATTCAGTGAGAATGTGATCGCCGCAAAAAGGTGGGTTATTCGTCTTACCGTCCCGAGCGGTGCGACGATCGAAGCAGGGGCGAACCCATAAGAAATAAAGTTCCCCGTTTCGCCAGCATTCATCAAAATGAAACCAGTCCACCTATGTAAAGAAGTGGGACCGAGTAATCCAGAACAGATGAGTGACGAACCATAGTCTAGACCGTAGGTAATTAGTCTCTTTCTGAGCTTCATGCATTCCCTGAGCGGTCTTGCCTTGATCCTGATGAGGCGTTCGAGTGGATCTTTGAGGGAATGCGGCCTCAACTGGACTATCTACACGCAAATTGCCCGAATCCGAAGAACCAAAGCTCAACAAAGCCCGCAAGGGTAAAAATCGCGAAACGAAGGAAGGATGCCGTTGATGCCGTCTGGACCGCGCAGTCTTGGTGCTTTTCCGACTTCCACCATCATCCCCAACGACGGTGGTATTGTATTCGACCACTCCGTATGATGAGAGAAGAGGTTGACTGGAGGATCGGTGGGATATCAATGGTTGTGCCTCAAAGTGGCCATTTTCTTCGGAAGCCTGTTGGGCGGCGCTAAAACGAGGGGTACCGTCAGGTCGGGCGATGTGTCTTGTGCTCGTATCACGTCCTGGCTGTTCGTCCACCCTTTCTTCGTCATGTAAACTACTTTGGCGCTCGTGGTCGAGCCGTTGATGAGCGAGCTTTTGGAGATTAAGGGCCAAGGATATCAGGACGTTACCAGCGATGGCTACGCTGATACCGATGACGGTATGGAGGGTGAGATGGGGGAAGACTATCCCCGGGTCATCCAGGGAGACCCAGGTCATGGAGATCCGATGTTCTGGTGTCGAACAGACTTGGGCAGCTTACTAAAGTGACGCGCCGCGTACGGAAACAAATGAGCACTAACAAGTATGGAATGTGTTTCTCACGCGTGCTTGTCCACCGACTTTGAGTCTCATTGTTCCGCTCATGCGCGCACAACACACCGGACACCCCTTTCCTGCCTTTCCTGTCTACTCATGCGCATTCATTGCAGACGATCAAGTCATTGTCGGTGCAGGAGGTGGTGCGTCAAGAACAGGTGTTAAAAACAAATTGGTATTCCTGCCTTGTGCCGCGCCTGCGCTCAATCCACTTACGTTCTGCCAGCGACTGTTCCGTGTAGCAGATGATAGGCAGTTGCATACTCTCAGTGAGCTAGAACTTGGAAAGGACGAAGATGCCCCAATGAGCATGGCTGCTCACTCTCAGGTATCACACATCTAATCCGCTTCTACGGGCACTCAGCAAACCACGACTGCAGAGTAGGACGTTCGTGTGTGGCATAAATAGTAGCGCGGAGAAATCACGGAAAGGGGAGAATGAGAACTGCAGAAAGTTTTTGCTTAGCACAGACGAACAGAAGTACGTTTCACTGTCCACTCATTATTCGCTATTGACGTAGTCACCAAGGTTCACACCACTTGCCACTTGCAACACGCTCACCTCTGGAAACTTAGACGACTACCAGGTTCGTCCTTGGACTTCCGCACATTATCTCATATAGACTAGTCCTTCAGCGCGTGACGATCATCTCACCGGATGGCAGATATTTGGCTGTTTCTGGCACTCATGATGTAATTTGTCCCTCGTTCCTTCATAATTTGCGCTCAACTACATCCTTCAGTTCTCTCTCCTTTACTACAATTCCCTTTCACCTGTGACACCTTCGATACACATAGATAACGGCGAAGTGTACGATGCGACCCTCTCTTCATCGCACGTATGTCCATCTCATTCCATTCTGTTGGTTCCTTCGTAATCAAATTGTTCCAGCTCTTTCTTGCCATCAGTTCAAAGATTTCAGTCTATGCTCTCCCCACGCTACCAGGCGGCGACGACACAACGAACGACGGTACACCCCAGTCTATTCCGGATCATTACCCCGAAGGGCTCAGAATGGTCAAGACTATAGAACTTCCAGTCGTACCAGGAATCCCCGCCGGATCGAATGTCGCATTTCGTGCTGCACGGTGAGTCCACGTGTGCAAGCCGCTCCACTGTAAACAACATCCATGTAGCCTGCACCCCATACATCAGGACACATTGTATACCGTGGTCAATGTTACCCTTCCTCGCGCCAAAAATGCGAAGATTGCTAGGAAACAAGCGTACGTCTTGAAGTGGAAGATCTCAGTGACGGATAATTCCTTGGGTGTCAGCGTGGAGATCACCCGGAAAGTCTGTGATGGCAACTTGACTTGCTTTGATGCCAGGTGTGTTTGCACTTTGATATGTGCCAGCCGGCCCGCCAACTGAAGTTCCCAGCCCGGACGGCAGGTTACTTGCGTTTGGTGCATCCGACTACAGTCTCGGTATTTTGGATTCCAACACTTTGAAAGTGAGCCAGGCTGTACAAATTTCGTACACCATAATACTGACGGCCCCAAACTGTTAGCCCTTATTATCTATCCTGAAAGCACACGAGTTCCCGATCACTACCCTTCGATTCAATCCTACCTCGAAGCTGCTCGTGTCAGGTAGTGTTGATAGCTCCATCCGCGTGGTCAGCATTCCTCCGGACAGAAGCCAATGTCGGTGCTTTCACCTCCTGTACTTCACCGTGTTGACATCGTGTTACGTTACAGCATGGGACACCACCATATTCATTATTATTGCTATACTTGTCATCGTTGCTGCAATTCTGATGCGGCGATGAGCACTCGTGGGCGCGTCGAAGGATAAGCGATAGTCGATTATCTATCAGCTCTTCTGCAGTCTTTCGTATTCCTCCTGTCCCTCACTATATTTATGACGCGTATGAGGTACTGCACCTATGTCGAGATCCTTTTTTGTTGATACCTCAGTCGAATATTGATTGTGATCAATCATAATCTTCCTCTTCCACTAATTTCCGCTTGACACCGCTGGAAGGTGTACTGGTCTGTACCTCCTCCATTGCCTCGTCCGCATTGCTTTCCTCATCCTCGTCATCCCCGCCGCCTCCGAACAAGTCCGCCTCCTCACCATTCTCGCTTCCCTCCTCCGGTACCTCTCCCGCAATTATCGGCGCAGGCGTCCCTCCCATCTCCACGTCAGTAGGCGTAATCGGCGCACTCGTCACCGGAATCGCAGCAGGCTCCATGTCCGCGTCCTCGTCCTCGTCCTCGTCCTCGTCGTCCTGCGCCCCTGCTACGCCCGTTCCCTCGTCTTCATCATCAATGATCTCCTCAATCTCCTCGTCGTAAAGCTTCACCGTCGGCGGAGGCTTGTTCGGGACGAGATCAAAGTTGACAGACGTGAGCGTCTCCGAGGGGTGCGGGAGACGGACGCCAAAGACCTCTGGAACCGCAGGCAGGGGGGTCGCGTTCGTTTGGGATGCGAGGGAGAGGAGGTACTGGGGGCGAACGGCACGCGTGAGTGGGGAGGCGAGGGTGTGGACGCGGACGCACCTCCTTTGGCACACGTCCTCCGAACTCCCATCCGACGCGCGCCTGTACCGCTAGGACGACGTCGTCCATCTCGATTTTGGATGCGCCGGGGCGTCCGGCGTGTTCGGCGTACACTTGTGCGTCCGACAAGACTTGGGCCGTATAACGTTGCGCGAACTCTAGTAGCTGGTGGAGGACGCCAGGCTGAGCATCCTGGACGGTGGGGGTTGATGCAAGGAGGAGTGCGATCGCTCTGGCTGTAGGCGGGAGTGTTTCTGTGGGTGCTTGGGCACCTTGAGGTCGAGACATTGTTGGTGTTGGGGTTTACCTGGATGAGTTGGCAAAAGACATCAGCCTGGGGAAAGCCGAAAGCCAGCCCAGCAGTCCAGTAACACGTCAAATACAAGGCATTACAGACAAGTATATTGTGAAGGTCCAAGACGTACGTCTCAGGTAACAACGAACAAAGAAAATAATACAGAAGCTTAGGAAACGAACTTCATAAAGATCTAGAATACGACTGTCACTTCCCGAACAGCCTTGAATGTCAATCAGCGTATAAAATATGTTTCTCTGCACTTTCTAGCCAGTGGCGCAGGTCATGATCCTCCTCGAGTCCTATGAACTCGTGGTGCAGACTATCGCGATAACGAAGATTGGATATATTCGTACCAAGGCGACCTTGGACTTTGCTCATGAGCTCAGAGTGCGTCACCCTGGGATGGACACGAATGGCAATCAAGTCATCGGTGACACGATCAAAAATCTTGATCTTGACAAATGCGATCTGAGGATTCCCTGCAGATACGGGAGGTGCATTTAAGTTAGTAGTAGCCGAGGAGTGTGATCGTGAGCGGGATGCAAGGGATGGTTGAGACGAGTGTAGCGAGGATGGCGACGGCGTAGTGTATTCAGCCCACTGACCGTTCGAGATATTCGAGCCATGTGATGCGCGCGAAACAAGGGTGAGACCGTTCGACCGCTGGGGTGATGAGGTTTCTCCGTTTCGATAATGGAGATGATCGGCCTGGTGAATGGAAGTGAGCGTATCGGATCGTTTGTGGACTGTACCGCTCAGCTTGGGGTAGATGTGCGAAGATGGAGTGGGATCTTCGCCATAATCCGAGCCATCACTTCGGTCATCCCTGTCGGAGAGTTTCATCTCGCCAAGTGTGTCACGAACCTCTTCCTCGAATTGGCGTGTTATTAAATCTCCACGTGTCGGCCCTGTAACCTCCTGGTCGCCACCGTCGGAAAATAGTGTACTAATTTCATCATAGCGAGGTTCGATCTCATTTTCAACGTCGCCTGGTTTTAGGGAGAGGAAGTTGCGGATCAGTTGATGTTCCAAGATATAGGAGGCACCGATGGAATTCAAGGCGCAAAGCTTGCGGATGTATTGATTCAACTCCACCCGTCTGAGAGCAGTGACTTCATCATCGACCTTGTCTGCAGGCCCGGGCATGAAGGGGAGGATGCGGGTGGAGCCTGGCTCACGGCCGGCTTCTTGGGGAAATGATTCCAAAAGGTTGACTTGAAAGTCGTAAAAGTCGTTGTAGGGCCTGAAGAGGACAAGTTGTTTGGCTTTGGGCAAGACGTGGGGGTCGTGAGGATCATATGGTTGAAAGACGGCGTCAATTCGGAACCAATATTCATCCATCTCGTAATGGAAGGAGACGACGTCGGCAGAAAGGAGAATGCCATCAGGGAGAGGGACAGGGGAAGGAGGGCGCGGCGCGGGAGCCGGAGTGGAGTCGGCTGGAGGGGACGCGGGTTGAATTGGAAGGGGTAGAGGATTAGTTTGGGTGTAAGGGCTGTTCGGTACTGAGGGCTGGCTGTCCTCGATTACACCGAGAGAGATGCTGCTCTGTTTGTAATTGAACATGGCCTTCTTCCAGTCCTCGACTTTTGGAAGATCGCCACGATCCATGAGCGCATCCACATCCTCGATGGGGAGGTTGGATGCGGGATCACGGAGTTCGACAAAAGATGCCGGAATTAATCCAGGGCGGCCAAGTCTACCGATAGGTTTGGCAACGAACCATTCGCGATTAGACTGAGCGACGACGGAGATGGGATCGCCGGCCTTCGCATCGAGTTCGTCGGCGCGTTCGGCGAAGAAGTCGTGAAGGACGACAGCATAGAAGACGCGCGTCTTTTGCATTTTCGTGGAAACGAGGGGGGTAGACGGACTGTTGAGAGGAACGGGGAAACGGGAGTTACGGACGCTGTCGGGGGATGAGACAAGTGAGTGGGAAAGGAAGGAGGACTGACGCGGAGGAGGGGCTCTTGAGAAACTCTTCGAACAAGGTCTTTGGGACGAGACCGCGTGCGCCGGTTACAGGGTTGTGTGCCTCGTACCAGGGGCCGTCCGTGTCTGGATCGCCGGTTACGTAGAAGAAGTCGCCCTTTTCAAATGCGAGCTGCTGGGGCCCATCTGGGGCGTAGGCGGAGATGGCCCGTATGACCTTCTGTGGAGGGAGGGACGTCGATGGAGGCTTTGGCAGGGGAATGGGCGTGGATATCTGGAGTCTGTGGCTCTGAGCGCGGTTCTTCCGGAGAGACTTGATCATGAGGGCGACATGCGAACGACCTGCAAACTAACTTGTTTAGGACCTTGTCTATGATTACGTAACAATAACAACTCTCCTCCTCTCCAACCCGATGGCGGCGCGAAAACTACAAAGTGCGTCCACACTAGCGTCTGACGGTCTCTGTCTGCATCTTGCATCCGTAGCTGAAATCGACCGCACCTTGAAAAAGGTCGCAGAAGGCGTAGAGCTCTTTGAGAGCATCTATGACAAGATGCAGGCGTCAACAAACCAGACGCAGAAGGAGAAGCTCGAGACCGACCTCAAGACACAGATAAAGAAGCTTCAGCGTCTCCGTGACCAGATCAAGACTTGGGTAGCAAGCAACGACATCAAGGACAAGTCCCTCCTTCTCGAGAACAGGAGATTGATCGAGACGGTGTGTCGTCTTATTCCCCTTTCAACCAATGGCTACATCATCCGGAGGTGTCTCACCTCCGTCTGCTGTCGCTTTCCGTGTGGCGCGTATCTCACCTCCCCGGTATAGCAAATGGAAAAGTTCAAAGCTTGCGAAAAGGAAATGAAAACAAAGGCCTTTTCTAAGGAGGGCTTGACGCAGTCTGCGAAGCTGGACCCGAAAGCCCAGGAGAAAATGGAAGTTACCTCTTGGCTACAGCAGTCCGTCGAGGACCTGACACTTCAAGTCGAGCAGTCAGAAGCAGAGATCGAGTCTTTACAAGGCGGTGGAAAGAAACGCGGAAAGGGCCAGTCATCGGCAGCAGGTCGTTTGGACGAACTCGAGCATCTCAATGAACGTCGAAAATGGCACATCAGTCGGCTTGAGCTCATCCTTCGCTTGCTTGACAATGGATCTCTCTCAACCGACCGCGTACTTGCTCTCAAGGAAGACGTGACATATTTCGTTGAGAGTAACACGGTGCGTCATGTCGTGCATTGCTCAACATTTCTCATCCTTGCATTAGGAGGAGGACTTTGACGAAGATATGGGTCTCTATGACGACCTTCGCCTTGAAGAGGAGGAAGAGAAATTCGGCCTGGCTAATGATGACAATGATGTCAGTGACGATTCTGACGCACAGAGTGAAGGCAAGCTCCTCTATATTCTTCTCTGACACCTCGTAACTTCCAAAAGATCCTCCGCAACGGACGTCCAAGAAGCACGATAAGGACGAGGAGAGTGTTGCAAGCGGTAGTAAACGAGACGATAGTCCTGTTCAGAAAAAACCTGGGATCGGGCTACAATTGCGGAGTGAGCCCCGAGTCACCTGTGTATTCTTCTGTCTGAATGATCGCGTCCAGAGGCTTCGCTTGCAACGGAGTGTAAGTTCACGACTGGATCACAGGAGTGTCTAACGAGGTCGATCCAGCTAAACCACCCCCGAATCCCAATTTTGCACAACAGCCAATGTCCAGTATACTGAAGGCAGGCTTACCGTCCGCCCCCCGTCCTCCAGCACTACCTCCTATCAGATATGCTGCCGCGGCCGCGGCAGCTGTTTCGTCTACTTCTCCAGCAGCCATGGTTCCATCAACGCCGACGACCCAGACAACGCCAAACGTACCATCAACCCCAGCACCCGCACTACCGACAGCACCCTCGCTAACGACTTCGTTATCGCAGAACATGCCAGAATCACAACTTTTATCGTCGCCGAGTCTCACGCACCCTTCAGTGACGAGCCCGATGTTGTCGTCTGCCTCTGTGTCACATCAACCAGAAGGATCTTTTTATTCGGGTCAAGATTCTCCGGCAATATCAGAAGCAGTTCCGAGTTCTGTTGGTGCACCCCCCGCCTCCTCATCTCCACAACGCACAACACTGGCCAAAGGTATGACCCTCTTGTTCGCGTGTTGTATATTACATAATCAAATTTAGAGCCTGTAACGTCACCTACGCTGCCAAGGGCTGGTTCCCCTGCTGTCCTAGTACGTCTTCGCAGCTACTCGAATGAATCAAAATTAATATGTGTGCGTATGCAGCAAGCCCTGCCCTCAGAAACGCAACAGCCTCAGGCCAATGGTACCACTCAAGTAACTCAGTTTACAGCACCTCAGGCTCCCCCAGGCGGATCTTCCCCTCTTCCTCGTCAGGTTCAACAACCTTCTACCCCAGGCCTTTCAGGGCCTTCCAGCGCATCTTCACACGCTCCCCAATTTCCTCCAGGCGTCAAAGTTCCGCTTTCTACTGAACAACAGTCAGCTGTCCAAGAACAACCTGGTGCAGGAATGCCTAGACCGCCTTCAGAAAACCGTGCTCCGCAAGCTCCCAGTCGGCCTGCGACAACTACGTTCCCCGGATCCTTGTCAGATCTTGTGGCATCCTTCGAGACCGTGAAACAGAAAGGTAGGTGTCGGGCTTGCTCGATCATCCGCCTTAACTAAGGGTCCATAGCCCCCCATCGTATGAACAATCTGGGAGAAGTCCACAAGCTTTTGGAGGGTGGTTACACTCATGCGCCTCAACCGGTCGATACGGAGAAGTAAGATCAGATTCATGAGATTACGTAATAATCACTCAATTCTATCCAGGCCAAAGTATTATGTCCCCCGGCACCCTTTCAGCACACCATCGTTTTACCCTCAAACACCACATCCTGTCCTGAGTTCGCCCGCTCTGTTCTCTCAGATCGATGTCGAGACGCTATTCTATATCTTTTATTACCTTCCTGGAACATATCAACAGTCAGTTTTGTCGTCCTTTGCTGCGTATCTTGAGGATTGAGTATTGTGACAGGTACCTCGCTGCGAAAGAACTAAAACGCCAATCATGGCGATTCCACGTCAAATATCTCACTTGGTTCCAACGACACTCTGAGCCCCAAGCAATTACTGAGGAGTATGAGCAAGGTGTATATGTGTACTTTGACTGGGAGGGTTCATGGTGTCAGCGCAAGAAGAGCGACTTTCGTTTCGAATACCGCTATCTCTCGGAGGACTAGTTTCATCTCCGAATGCTTTGCTTGCTTGTGTTCGGTACTCAGTGTAATTCTACCACAACGTACCTAATCACTTTCGTATTACTCCTCGACCGACGTTACTGTAATGAACAGCCTGCATTGCTGAAAATCTATTGTTCAATTATTCGAGTGCTACTACTGCCCCAAGAGCCTCGAAGGTCGATTTTAGTTTATCGGCGTCTTCTTTCGAAAGATTCTCCTTGAGAACCTTTGGTGCAGACTCTACAAACTTCTTCGCCTACAAAGTAAAAACATGTTCATTCATGGATCAACCTAGCTTCGTCATGACAAGTACTTACATCGATGAGGGTGAGGTTCGGTACCAGCGCCTTGACCTCACGAATGATTTTGGGCTTAGCCGCAGCATCGAATGACTTCAGCATGACATTGAAGATCGTCTTCTCCTTGGGTTTTTCCTGCAAATGTATGATCATATATGAATCTATGAACGAATCAGTCTTGGTGTCTCACCTCAGCAGCAGCCTCCTCTGCGGGTGCAGCGGCTGGTGCTGGTGCAGAAGCCGCGGGCATAGCAATCTCTTGGATATTTAGCCGAGACTATGAAAAACAGTTTGGAAATGTCAGAGAACGCCCACGCTCGACCAAGGAAACCAAGTCTCGCCTTGAGCAGCGACACGAGGTCTGCGGCTTGTAAAAGGGTCAAACCGGAGATGTCGTCGACGATGCGGTCAATCCTGGGGTCGACAGGTGCTGCGCTTGGAGACGGAGAGGGATCAGCTGCTGTTGCGAGCCATCTCGAGCGACCGATTCGTGAGGCAAGCCTGTGGGGTTTAACCGCAGGGAAGCAGGTAAGGGCGAAGACCGAGTTCACGAGACACGTCGGGGTTGGACATACCGGGGTGCGAGGGAAGACCGGGAAGCCCGAAGAGTGAATACACAGCGGCTCTGTAGCACGGTGAGGTCCAGGACTAGCGTTCAGGGTAGACACTCACTGCCATGGCGTCGTCTGTAATTTTGCAAGTTGTGATATTTGATGGGCACAAATTTGGCAGGCGTTGTTGATGGTTGTTTATATTGCGACACCCTACACATAGGAGCAATCCACATCAATGCATTGACAAGTTCGCTCCACTTATGATATCCACCTATACTTTATCATACCAGATTGAAGCCTTGCGAACGTCGCAGCTTGAAGTTTGTGCTTCACCGTGTTGCATTATATGCGACTGCGTCGTCTAGAAGAATCACCATGTCAACTTTGTGGCTGAACAAGCTGAAGCTCACGTGATGCGATTCCGTGAATCCACCACTAAGCGCTGATCCCTTCGCCTATGATGTTTTCCGGCGTAATGCATGACAGGATCGGTGAATTAATCTTTGACATTGTCATTCAAAACGTCTGCCATATTTTCCGCTTGAATAATAATCTTTCATCTGATCACACCAGCCATGAGAAAGACGTTCCTGCCAAGCAGTGGTCGAATCCGAATCCGCTGAAACAGATATGCGGCGATTTTACCCGTTGGCAACTGTGCAGTATTCGTGAGTTACATTCTGCTTCATCCAGACCACAGCTGTCCGATCTGCGTCCCTCCATTGCGCTCGAGCAGATCGTGGAATTTGTCATTCGCGGATAGGTGATCTGTGTCATTCCGAACAGGAGGGCCATTAGCCTAAGCGCTGCCAGCTTGCCGTAGCGCGTTTGAAACAACCCGTCACCTTCAAACAGGCAGGACCGCCCCGATCGGGAAGTGTGGATCAACACACCCATCTCGACGCGTCGATAAATAGTGTCTCGTAAATTTAACTGCAGACTGTTTCACCTCTCTACTGTCTCTCCATGGGGGCCTTAGATACCACGTGCGTGCGTTTACCTCTCCTCGTTCTATCCTTTTGCTTGATCGTCCATTATAGCTTCGGCGCTCTTTTCATCGGCGTTGTCTTCGCAGCGGTGTACGCATATGTAACATTTCTGGCCTGTCGACCATGCTCATCATCTCTCCCATAGACTTTATGGATGTGTGTCCCGATATTTTTTCCTTCGTGCCCGCCCATTTGCTCAACAAGCAAACAATAAGTCACCTGCGTACAGACATGGTACTATTTCATTCACTATCCTTTGGATCCGTGGTACATCAAACTTCTCGTAAGTATACGCTACTGTCCCTTGATACCATCCCAATCTTGCGTTCGCAGGCCGTCGCCGTTCTTATAGCCGACACTACCCATCAGGCCCTTATTACACATTCACGCAAGTCAAGTCATCGTGCACTGGTATGCTTATACTCATCCACCACTAGTCTATCTATATCTCGTCACCAACTGGGGAGTGCCTAGCTTTCTCGAAAAGATCGTTTGGTGAGTGGATATTCTGCATAACCCCTCTTTGTGCTCATTTCCCCCCAGGAGTTTGATCGTAGGTGAAACGTTTTCTTCACCGACCGTCATTGACCTATTATGCGACTTAGGTAGAGGTGCTCTTCAATGTATGTGGTTTGTTTGGTGTCAGTGTCACCTTGAATCACTATGCTTGCTAGGCGTTCACTGCATTCATGGTTCAATCCTTCCTGGTAATGCGTATATATAAGCGTACGTCGTTGTTCTTTGCCCCACTGGGTTCCGTGACTAACTTTTTTCATAGTCAGCAATAAAAATTTGTTCCTTACTGGCGCCGCCGTAAGTCGTGTGATTCACGATATGAAAAGGATATTTACGACCGGTTCTCTTTTCCCTCCAGGGTGCACTGGTTATTGCTCAATTCTGTGAGTTACATGTTCGCGACTCGCCTCCCTCCACTAAAAGATCTACCACCAGTTGAATCACTGAGTGAGTCAAAATTCCTTTTTTTACATCGATCACTATTGAAATTATTTGTACCTCGCAGTTTATGCTGCAAAAAAGTGTGTACCGCACCTGGTTTCGCGAGACTCTTGCTTATGACCATACTCAGTTTACGAATCAGGGAGTTCACGCGGCTTGGGCCTGTGAGAGTGAGTGACCATAATATTGTCTGTTCCACTTCCTGACAGTTCTCAGGGTCTCACAATGGCAATCAATGGGACCACTGCCGGGGCGGATATTGTCATCGCTCTCATCCTCTGCCTTTTGTTACACAGATCGCGGAGCAGTTTCGAGAGGTGAACATCTTTTACACTCGTCGATCAGATGTATTGACTATGCTCTCGTTACTTAGGTCTAATTTAATGATAAACAAGTTGGTGAGTGTCTTTCCGAGCGGGGACGCGTTCGGTGAAAGACGCATGTGGTCTAGATCGTCTTTAGTGTCAACACGGGTCTCGTGACAAGGCGAGTCGTGAGCTGATTAGTGGGGGTGTTGCTAACAGTGCGCAGTGTATTTGCCTTGGTCTCGTTAATCGCCGTGAGTGTCTCCCGTTCCTTTTGCAATGACTCGTCGTCGAGCACGCCGTAGCTTCCCGTTTGGCCCAACACGTTCATCTATATAGCGTTCTACTTGTGCATGAGCCGACGTAGGTCCCGTGTCAGAAGCCAAGAACATATGGTTGATATCCTTGCCCCATAGTATACTGCAATACTCTTCTAGCCACCTTGAACGCCCGAAAAATATTGAGAGGCGCGACCCTTCACGACGACATGGTACTTACCAGTTCGGGTATGCAAAAGACGTCAACCGGTAGGCTTGGAACGAGATCTGCGGTAAAATATTTCGAGAAATGGCGTAATTCACGGTCTCATCACTTTGCATGACAGCATGTACCGAACAATATCTCCATCATGGTCGATACCACGCGAGAGTGTACCCATGACGAGGTGAGTGGTTGGCGTAACGGGAGATTATTACCTAGATGACGTGATGCCCAGTACTCCTCGACATACGATGTCAAGACTCCAGAAGTAGCTGTAGTTTGAACAAACTAACAGCATGTGTTGAGAAAGAAACTTGCTCTAACATATTCGTTCATGTCGCTCTTTTCTCCTTCTTGGTTGTATTAGTCTGCTATTCAAACATCAGTTGTGGCTGGTTACGATACTTTGCCAAAGAGTAATGTCTGCGTATTTTGGTGACCTTGATACTGTCGCGCGTGCCGCATGTCAATGAATCATTTACGACGGCACTTGTCACAGCTCTGATGACCGAAAAGGCTCGACATTTGTTAACAGAGGTGACTGTCCGCGTGTCTGTAAAACTCCTGTTATAATAATTGGTTGATGCACGCAGAATGAAAATGTATGCAACTGCGAATTTATGAAATTCCGGTCCTGCTCGTTTCTATACAAGTCAAGTTGTTGGTGATTGTTTACCTCCTGCGTTGACAATGAATCAAGCAGCCACCCGCGCGTTCCTCAAGCTTCTCCCATCTCCTCTCCCTCCTACGCTCCGTACTACTCCAGCGAACCTTTATCAGGTTCTTGCTCGTCACCCCAATGATGGTATCGGTCAAAAAGTTCACCAAATCAGATGGACAGAAAAGGGCATTGAGAATTGCTGCTGGCAGGTGACCAGGACGCGCCTCAAACATGAGGGCACGCATGGCAAGGCTTGGGGGAAGCTCGTATGGAGAGGTGGGTGTCAACTTCATAATATTTGGCGCGTGTGTTAAACGAGGTGCAACCCCAAGGTCAAGCCGTGAGCCAGCACGAAGAGAGAATACCAGGGTCCCTCAAATACAAGTGGTCTACGGGCAAGTCATGACGCATGGTGGCCTGACTGACTGCGTGCTTGGCTGTAACTCATCGACGACGCCTCGGATCCTCAGATCTCACCTAGAGGCAGACTTAGTAGACATACTTAGATCATTAGCTTTTACTTGTATTGGCCGTGGCGAAACGATGTGTGACATTCCGTCACTGTAGTGTCACGCATTGGAGACCGACATATCCCGGATTTTCCTTGGCTTTTTGACTATCTCTCAGCCATTGCAGTGTGTTGTGTACATCCTGATCGCCCCACATTTAAACGAGCCCTTCGGAATGGACTCGCGTCAGCTCATCGATGCCCAGTTCAACCGTGCAGTCGAAATCATACAGGGTCTTCCGAAGACCGGACCCATTCAAACAGGGTATGAGGAAAAGCTGACGATGTATAGGTTTGCCTCTCTTCACCTAATTCCTATCGACGAGTACTGATACCTTTCCTTCCTGCCGTTTAGCTTGTATAAACAAGGTCCAGTCTTCTTCGGATCCATTAGTCCGCAGTCTTGGCTTACCCGTTTGACTGGCACCAGCCACTACTGGCAACGTCGCGGGCCCCCGACCAGGAATGTTTGACATGCTAGGACGAGCGAAATGGTACGCCAGCTCCCACCCTTCCTCGTCATTCCCAAATCACGTGTCAATGTCCAAGGGACGCCTGGGCAAAACACCGGGACCTGGATCAATACGAAGCAAAGTGGCTCTACGTTGATGCTTTGTTGAAGGTATTTGACCTCCCTTGCTCTGTTTCATGCTTTGAACGTGGATTGATTCAAGGCCTTGAGCAAATATTCAGACAAGACTGTGGCAAGGGACCTCATAGATGAACTGCGCTCCTATGGTGGGGATACCAATAACCTTGTCTCGAGCTGTACTATCTCAAAAACTTCTTTTCGGCTCGTCCTAATTTATGTCTTTCAGATACATTGACTAGAACTGGATCAAGGGGTTCCTCAAGTTCTGCGGCTACTGAAGACCACGCGCCTTTATCCCCATCCCGCCTGCTCCATGATTTTCGGCATCAGTCAGCCCATCAGCATCCCATTCCCGTTGATGATGAGAACTCTGAGGACGAGGAAGCAGGGGATGAAAGTCGCGATCTCCCAGCTGTGCACGACACCTTTCAACATCAGCGTCCCCTTTCCTCCCTCTCGTTCTCTTCGCGGTACAAGACACCTCTTGCGGGACCACATACCCTTTCGTCTCCTCCACCTCGGCGGCCAAGCGTGCCTCCAACGCAGCCCCTTCCGAATTTTGAAACGATATCTGCGTTCGGAGATCCAGCCACGGGACCTTCTGTATACCCTTCTTCCGTTTCCTTTTCAGGGTCTACGCGTGATTTGACACTGAATATTGCCGGTCCCCCTTATAGAAGCCTTCCGACATCACGACCTGGCACTATAACTGGAGTACACCAGAGACCGCCCTCCCGAGCCATATCAGTGTCACTCGAACATGCCATGGAGAACATGCAAGCCCATCTCGCGGCCCTTACGGAGCGTATCGACACTCTTGAGTCGTCTCTTGCAACTCATTCCCACCCGCAAGCTCAACTTTCTGTTCCTGTGTCCACGCACAGTTCATCCGGTCGTGGCAGTCCTGCAGACCCACGGTCTGTATCTCAGCGCATTGAATGGGACGTCGACGACATGGGTCTTTGGACGCTCGTCCTAAAACCCCTACTCCATAATCTTTCGTTTCTACACCGCCTTCTTGTATTTTTCTTCACGAATGGCCAGGATAGATCCCCGCTGCAGATCGTATTCAGGAGGCTCTGTTTAGATGTCTCATTCGTAATCGCCGTGGTAGGACTGCTAAAGATTGCGTGGAAAAGGTCGGGGACGAAGCGGAAAGAAGTTGGAGCTGCTCTGGTTGTGCTCTGGGGCGCTATCACGGGGAGAGATAAAATTCCTGGAGGAAAATATCCGCGGCTGTGAGACTGGATGTGTTGTTCTTAGACACAAGTTCTTGGGGATTATAACAGTACAAAAGAGACAGTTTTATGTATATATCGAGGCGGCTGGTCGCTCAAGACATATCGACGACGCAACGGATGCAATCCCCCTGCTAATTGGATCGTCAACAACTTGAACAAGACAGGTGCGATACCGCAGATAAAACATACATGCATGTCGTGGAATCCTTCGTTGATTTCTTCGAACTTGCGGTGATGAGTCACATACTCGTCAATCTTGAGCTTGCCGTCAAGATAGTCTGGTGCAATCCGACGGTCAATCATCCGCAAGGGCGATCATGGAAACAAGATTTACCCTCAACAAGACCAGGCAGCTCAGTGCGACCCTTGACACCACCGAACGCAGTACCTCGCCAAGTGCGACCGGTCACCAGTTGGAATCTGTTGCGAATTCTACTTGTCAACACCGACGGCGCAATTTGGAGTCGCCCGAACGAGGAACACCTACGGTCTGGTGGCGAGCTCCTGCCCAGCAGCGGCCACACCGATCACGGTCGACACACCCCAACCCTTGTGGCACGCTTCCAACGCAGCCCTCATGACCTGCACGTTCCCAGTGGCGTCAAAGGTGAAATCCAAACCACCGTCCGTGATCTCGATCAAGTAGTCCTGGATACGCTTTCCCTGGAGGTCCAACGGATTCACGAACTCAGTGGCGCCCATCTTGAGAGCCCAGTCTTTCTTTCCAGGGTTGGTATCGACAGCGATGATGCGGGAAGCACCGACGACGGCGGACGTGGAGATGACACCAAGTCCGATGGCACCGCACCCAAAGACTGCGACGTTGGAGCCCTCTGCGAGAGCAGGTTCAAATTAAACTCGAACGACGCCAAGGAGGGAGAAAGGACGCACTGATTCCTGGTTGCTTCACGACGGCACCCCAGGCAGTCGTGATGCCACATCCGAGGAGACAGACCTTCTCCAACGGCGCGGCCTTGTTGACCGCTACCACGGAGACGTCCGCCACGACGGTGTACTGCGAGAAGGTGGAGGTGCCCATCTAGAATGTGGAAATAAATCTTCCTCGGCCATGCTCCGGAAAGCAGGTGGAGCTCACAAAATGGTGAATTGACTGGCCCTTGCATGTGAACCGGCTCGTGTTGTCGGGCATGACACCCTTTCCTTGGGTTGTACGCACTAAGGGTGTGCGGGTGAATACCCCGTTCAAGCTGCGGCGACATGCGTCGAAATACCTTTTCCACAGAGATTCGTTTTTCCGCTTTTGCAGAACTTGCATTCGCGACATTCTGTGACGCACGTCCGATTGAAGATCGTAGAAAAGTGATGAGGATAAGCTCACCTGCGGTATACAAGGGGACGACATGATCACCCTGTGAACGATGCAAAACGAATCAGAAATATCAGACGGGAATACGGACATTCATACTGGGGCTACGCTGGTGACGCCTTCGCCTACAGATTCAACCTGTTTCAACTCAGCTCGGCCGTGGGTGGGGGTGCGCAGCAACTACTCACGATGCCTCCACCCTCATGACCAAGGATCACGGGAAATAAACCCTGAGATGACAAGTCGAGTCGTTACTGGCACAGGACTCGCCGATTCTCGCTTTACGTACCTCGGGATCCTTGCCACTGCGAGTGTACTCATCGGTGTGGCATATGCCTGATGTGATAAGATGCTTTCGTACATGTGTACCGCACAGGTGCTTGCGATCACGTACCGGTGTAGAGGATATGAATTCGGACCTCGTGTGCTCTAGGAGGTGCAACCTCGACCTCCTCGATCTTGAGTGGTTCGCCTGCTCCCCAGCAGACGGCTGCTTTACACTTGATGACCTGACCTGCTGTGCTTGCCATGATGTGAGGGGATGTGAGAGGAAGGGAAAATGATGCGAGATCCGGGTTTTATGGGCGGGCCGCCGACTCAACAACGTGATCTATCGATGGCACGAAGACATCCTGCGAGGACGAACTTGATTGCTATCAATAGCCCTGTGGCCCTGTCGGCGTAATACGACCTCTTAAGTATCACTTGCTCGCCAACGTCGCCGTCGAATGACCTTTCCGAACTTTTACTACAAGCGCGTACGTCCTCGCCTGCGATTCTGCGTTGTGGCGCCCATCGACAACCATTTCCCACCAGACCGCAGCGACCGCCAAGGCGTGCTACGTCTGCTACAAACCCACGGTGACCGTCCTCGCGACGATCGATACATCGGATTTCTTATACACGTGTCCTATCCATCTCACCGATCGTGGGTTTGCGACACGTGTGCCAGAGCCAGAGCCGGAAGTTAAGAAGGACAAGGACCAGGGCGTGAGTGCCGAGGAGATTGCCAGGGTGAAGCAGGAATGGGAGGAGAAACAGCGCATAAAGGAGAACTTGAGAAAGAAAAGAAGGTGGACGGAGATGGAAAGAAGGATGATAACACGGACAAGGATGCGGAGAAAAAGGACGCCGACGCTCAGGGGGGCGGCAGTCAAGAGCGAAAGAAATCCACAGAACCCTCAAACACGTCCGCGCCATCCTCGAGACCGACGCACGAACGATACGTGCTGCACCGTGACATTTTCGCACTCAGGGCCGCCGATCATCGGAGAAGAAGACAAGCTGCCCAGGCAAAAGACCTCGCCCCTCGCCTGCCACCTACACCGAGCAGCTCGCTGCCACATCCGCCGAGCGGTAGTTAGGTTCTCCGTACCCCAATCATCGTGACATGAAATAGTATTCTGGGTATTGTCGTGTAACTATAGTCTACGGATATTTACTAGCAACTAGGTACAACTTTATGGTATCATAGCCTGAACAACGAAGCTAAAGAGTGCCCCCGCGGCGAGCCCGACGTTCATAAACGATCCACCCAAGGTTGCCGCGACGTCCACGTCCTCGTGGCGCCCCTCCAGCCTAGGGTTGTGCTCGATAGATGAAACGGCAAGCATGGACACTGATACGGTATAACCAGTCGTGTATCCCAACGCCAGCAGTATTATCATGTAGAATATATCGGAATTGATGACCGGAGAGACCGGAGAGGATGGATGTAAATTACAAAGGAGGATCAAGGGAATGAATAGCGTCCGTAGAAGAGACATGGCTAGAATTTTCCTGCCGGACCAGACGACCAAGCAAGGAAACGAGCAGCTCCATCGGCCAACGAGGTCGCCGACATTGAAAGCCAAGAAATGGAACGAAGTGAAGAGTAAGGGATGGATATTTGAATCCACGGATCGCACACGGACAGTGACCGCGGGGTATACCGCCTTTGTGAAGACGATATCAACTGAGGAGCAGCTACGACAGTGAATGGGCACCTACAAGTGTGACATAGAATGTATACGCGACAGAAAACATAAAAATGAAGTTGCGCTTGAGGACATAGAAGACGCGCGAGTCGGCCGCCTTTGGAGAGCTTGCAGAGCCATCGGCGCCCGCAATTAATCCAGTTAGTTCACTCGTATTTCCAGCTTCGTGGTGTCGTTCCAGAGTGCCAACAATTGATCGATAAAAGGGTTGCCTGTTCAACCACGCGTACGCAGCGAACGTGACGACGAGAAAAAGTGTAGAAATAGCAAAAAATATTCGTGCCGCCAATGCTTCGGCTTGATCATCAGAAATAGATCTTGCCGTGTTGGAGGATGATCCCCGGAGAGAAATGATGGCGCTCATGACCTGTACGGCGCTGACCGCGACTGCAACCGCGGCTTGACCTGATAACACGGTCTGTAGGAATGACTGGCCGAGCAGTGCCGCCCCAGCCAAGACGGCCGTACACAGATAGCCAGTCAAGACTGCAAAGACCCCCATGCTGAGAAGAGCATACAGAAAGAAGAACGATGGTGTTCCTTGGAATAACGTGCTGAGGCATAGGGATGCGACAAAAACGATCGAAACGGAAATGGACCCGAATATGCGACGAGACGGGGACGACTGTCATGACGGTAAGGTGAGCGTTCGCTATCACGATCGTGGAATGATATACGAACCTGTTTCAGAGTGAGTGTGCAGTAGAATTGGGAGCACATGTTGATCACGGTATAGACGGTGGATGCCGACGAGCTAAAAGTCACGTAGTAGGATGAACCAACTAGCCGGGTCAAGAAGAATGATGTGGCATTGATCATTGCTGTGTGAAGTCCAGATGAGCCTCCAGCGGGACAGGTGGTTCGGAGAGGCATCACCGTTCCAAGGCAACAATATGGCACAACCCAGAAGGAAATACGTCCACTCAGTCCGGGCCCGCGCCGGTATCAATGCGTCTGGTGTCCCGAAATCATCGCCACCGACTCTATCTTCATGGGGATTGGACTGATAGGCTTGGTTCTCCGACGATGGAAGGGCACGATACTTGACGGCTGAGTCTGCCATGCGAATGATCCAGGGTATCGAGACGGTGGGTGAGAGGGCCTTGCGGGAGCAGCACGGCTTCGTATTCGCTTTGAAATAGGACGCTCAGGCGCTGGTGCTATGCCATTGCGGCTCCTTTTCGGACGCAAATCGCAACACGCACAAAGATGACTACTGCTTGATTAGACAGGCAACGCCCGTTATTCAAACTCAGCCACGGCACGATTCGGCCGAAAGTGACCCCCCCAATAATGTGCCGAACTTGGAAAGTGCCAAAGTTATTACTTGGACAGGTAACGCCCCTAAGAACTCGGCATCACTTGCGAAGCTCTGCGCCCGGAACGACCTGGTTCGTGGTCCCCTTCAGCACCAGTCGAGTCAACTTCTCCTTCAGCTTCTCCGCTTTCCTCTGTTTGCGTTCCACCCTTCTCTCAATCCTTGCCTTGCGTTCCGCCGTCATCCATCGCCTCTTTTTCTCCGCTTTGCGCTCCTCTTCCATCCTTTGTCTAAACTTGAATACCCCTTCAGCGCGTGCTATCCTCGCCGGTCGACCGTTCAAGTTCATGAGCTCATGTTCGACAAACTTCTTGAGAACCTCGGCCCTACGGACCCTCGCAGCCTGCCACCGTTTCTGCTTCTTGGCACGACTGTGTGGGTTCGAAAGCTCCTTGGCAAGATGGTACTCCATCGGCGTCGACTCGTCAAACACCCTCGGTCGAGGACTAAACAATGCCTTGATATACGCGTTTTCATCGGCCGGCTTGGGTTTCTTGGCGTCCGGTGGTTGATAGGTAATCTTGAGAACCGCGTCCTTGGTGGTATCATAGAACTGGTTGGCTAGTCCCGTCACACTGGGTTCCCACGTACCCTGTAGATGAATGCCACATACCTCCTGGTCGTTCCGGGAAGGTGTGTTCCGGCCACGGTATGATATGCAAAGTCCTGGTGGTTTTTTTGAAAAATGCGGGGACGGTCGCGAGTGCGACACGCTTCCAGTCGAAACGACGAAGTCCTGGATGCCAATAAGGGTCCCTCACACCAACACGTCGCGCAAACACGCTATCATCGCAGCTCGTTCATTCCCAGGTAACGCAGTGCGAGAAACGTGCTTACTGGATTTCACGTTCACCCCCTTGCGGTCTCGGGACTTTATGGATGCCCAGGGAGAGCTGGCACCTCGAATAATGCACACTTCTGTTGATGGGCACCTTGTTGGTACCTGCCTCCTGTTGCGAAGATTGGTTATGCAAGATTTGGATCGGCTCGGGGTCGGCGCACCTTTATTGTGGAACCCTTGATGTAGATACGATTCGAGAATCTGTTTATACTCAGGACCTCGTGTAGTTTGCGCCCTTCGCCGCGGATACGTATCTTGTCACCAGGGACGACGTTCCAGTACTTGATACGATCCTTGACTGGAACTGCTTTGACACCGGTGTCATAGCGCGAACGTTTCTCTTGCCAATGTTTCGGGACAGGGAGAAGGTGCCGAAAGTTCTTGGTCCATGGGGTTCTGGTAGTGGCTTTGAGAACTTGTACACGCGATAACGACATGGGACAGAGCGAAAACCAAGGAGAAGGCAGAACGCAGGAAAAGTCAAAAAATTGCTGACTAAACAATTACCCCTGTCTACCATAGGTGATACAGCATCTTCCTCTAGTTACAACATTAGCCCGCCGCCACGGGCCCTGTTTTCATGCCTGTCCATGCACCCGTCGCCATACTCGGTTCCTCCGACTCGAGCGTCTGAAAAAGAGTCGTTGGCAATGGACATCAATCAAAAGGGCTTTACTGACCTCAAGTAACATTCCGATGACATTGTCCACCTCTGAAGGCGGTACACCTCCACACCCTGCGCCAATAAGCCGTCTATATTCCGCCATCCGTCCGCCAGTCCCTGCCTCCGCCTGGAATGCAATCAGCTGATCGAATAATTCCTTCCTCCGCTTGCGACTATGTCCCAGATCTTCCCTTAGCACATCGCTGACAGCCTTAATCGCGTCTTCACCATCCGGAACATCGGCGTACAGTGCAAGAAGGTCTGTCAGGTCTTCTTTCTGAGGAAGCGCCTTTCGTTTTCCTTTCCCCTTTTCTTTGCTCCCTGGTTCTGCCGACGCC
>JBBPLQ010000015.1:106302-150668 GCA_038089855.1 Royoungia palumana | reverse complement strand
AGTTCTGAAATTGACGGAGTTAACTCGAGGAATGAACGGGTGAGGACAGCAAGTGGGAGCTTGAATATACTGTTAAGGCTATGCAGGATTTCCAGCGACAACTCCGGTCAACTCTGGATACAACTCCGGAGTTGTGTGAGGGGTTCGGGACTTCGGCTTCAGCGACTCGGAGCAGAGCGCTGTGCCCTTACTGTCCTTGTTGGGGGTCCTGGATTTCGGAGGATGAAGAGGACGGAGTGGGTTTGAAGGGAGAACTCGAAGTGGAGCGAGACAAGAGAGGAGTGCCGGGGAAATCTTAGTCGATATTCAAGCTAGAGTATCTATGACAAGGTGCGGACTTATATACGGAGGACGGGAAACGTAACTGGGACGGAGATGAATAAGTCCGGAGTCAGAAGGGTCGGAGTAAGGGTCGGAGACGGGGAATGGACAAGGGTCGACAGAGAACGGAGAAGGATCGACGGAGAAATGTACATGCAGGGTCGGAGGTAACTAGGATGGAGGCAATACATGACGAGATAGAATATAAACTATAAATGGAGAATGGAGAGACGGAGATCTACGGACGGGGTATCGGAGTGCGCAAGGGCGCCAGAGTTGGGTTTCGGAAGTGCGGAGTAGGTCGGAGGAACGGCACATGACAGTGTTGCACATTGGGAGGCGCTGAAACGCATCTACAAGTATTTAATTGGTACATGGACATGGGCGCTGACATATGGTACTCAGAAATCCAGCCTCATCAGGTATGCAGACGCAGATGGCACATTGCAAGAGCATCACCACGTGATTTCGGGATATGCGTTCATCATCGATGGTGGCACAATCTCATGGAGCTTGCACAAACAAGAGCTCGTCACGCTTTCAACAACAGAAGCTGAGTATGTCACATCCACTCATGCGGCCAAAGAAGCAATTTGGCTTCATTGCCTCATCGCCAAGATGTTCAATCCCCCATGCAACCCAACCATCCTCTACAACGACAATCAATCTGCCATCGTGCTTACTAAGGACAGTAATTATCATGCACGTACTAAACACATAGACATTCGTTATCATTTCATTCGTTTTTCTATTGACAAAGGTTCTATTCATTTACTTTATTGCCATACTGATAGTATGGTTGCTGATACCCTTACTAAAGCTCTCCCCTCCACGAAAGCGAAACATTTTGCCGTCGAACTCAGACTGCGCTCTGTTTGAGGGGGAGTGTCCAATTTTATTTAGTATAGCTTACAAATGTAGCTTACCTAATTGTGTTCGTATATCACATCATATGTTTTCTTTCTTTTTCCTCAGTCACATTCTGTTGTGTGTCTGAGGTATGATACCACTTTCATTCATTTACCTACTCATATGTAACTAACCTATATGTGTAGACTTATTCTCGTACACAGCATTCAGTGCAATTCATCTCTTCAATTAGCTCAGATCGAGTTCTCCGTCTATCCGTGTTGTAATGGGGCCCCTAGCTTTTCAAGTCACTTCCCTGTTTGGTGAGTCATCGGTCCTCAATGACTCCTCAAGCACTCAACAATTCTCGTCCTTTACCCCTTCAATCAGCTCAGATCAAGTTCTCCGTCCATTCATGTTGTAATAGGGCTTCAATGGCTCAGGTGACCCAATTCTGTGCATAGAGCACAGCATGTGCTGACTTTACATACACAAGGCTGGAGATCTTCCCACCCACCCTGTTGGCTGCTACTTTGCCTAGGATAAAGAAGCATCCAAGAGTCAACCAAACCATATCAAAGACCCATGCCTCATACTTGCAGATCAGGTCGTGGCCATCGTCAAGGTTTATCTACACCCCCTCAAACATCTTTCCCACAACTTCCTCCCTTCGTTGCAGTCCCATATCTGACAGTGTCAGTGGAACCCCTCTCAACAACACCTGTATGCATCTCTTGTTCCATTTTCAAATCTCTCCACACATACACTTAAGCTTCCAGGATGGCACTATGGAGGAACCATTCTTCCCTGCTTCTGATGAGGTGACAGGAAATATGTCGTCTGAAACTATGGGTGCAGAAGCAAGAATTGGAGCAGCTGCAACCCTCATTCAGGTGAGTCGTTGATCAATCATTCACCAAAATTTGCTCATCCAATGTATCACCACAGATGACTGGAAGCAAAAGAGACATTCTTACCCAACACCAGCAATGATGTGAAACGTATAACCTCCCTTCACAGGACCGGCTCCACACGTTTGCTCAGTCAATTTATCCACAATCAACACACTTGTTACAACTTCTTTTTCTTTTCAACATATGTACAGGACTGATTCTTGGCTGCCGTTCTCTCTTTACCAAGGACAGTCGATTTCTCTCTCTTCTTGAAATTTTCACTTCCAAGGATTTCCATTTTAGGGAATCCAACATCAGAACCCGTAGTCCCGAATCTGCAGTATACCTACTGCACCACAGTCGAAGATCTCAGTCGTCTACGGTCTTCCTCCCTCTCTCCTTTTGTCTTTCCTGTAGTTAGGTGTTAAGTTCATTCCTTCTCCGTTATTCCTGGGAACCCCATTCCGTCCCCTTTGAAGTCATCTCTTCCTTCCCCTTCCTCTTTCATCCTACAGACCTCCAAAGGGTGTCCCATTCCACTGACCTAACTCAGCCCTTCTCATATCATATATAAGCTGTAGGGTATATGCCTGTATTCTCCAGCTTAGTTCTACTCAATTTACTGTGCTCAACCACTGTCGCCCTCTGAACTCTCCCCTTCTCTGGAGAGCCTCCTCTTGAACCCTTCAAACCCCTACAACATGCTAGGGATCCCTTGAACTCTTGAAACTCCTCCCACAGAGGTATCCTGTCTTTGAACCATCGACTTCTGCCATCCAGCAGGAACCCCTATTTTCGGAACCTCCGGAATCCCTATCTCAGAACGTCAGAACCCCAGACTCATCGAAAGCCTTGACCTTCTGCTACCCAACAGAAGCCCCTATCTTCGGAACCATCAGAACCCTTATTTCAAGAACGTCGGAACCTTTGAGCCACTGAGTTAACACCAGTCCCTATCCGGGGTTGTTGTAACAACGCTCGTCTTCAGCATCGACCTTTTATTCTACTAGCCAGTCTTCCATACCACACACCAGTGGACACAGTTCCTTCACCTCTCGGTCTCGATCCCAACCAACGCTTTTGTCATATGCGGACAAAGTCAAAGAAGTTGTGAAATACACTCGTTGTGCTGCAGTCAATGATATGCTCTTGTCTATTGGATGGCTCTATGGTGATGCCATGTCTGCAGCACGGAGAGACAACCTGAAGGAGAATCTAATGATGACATGCCAGAAATTTGACTATGGTGAACTTTTTCCTCACCATTCTCCCTTTTCCAATTCAGACATGCCTGTTCTAGCAGTGGAATTTGATCACAGTGTTGAACGGTTGGTGAGTGGCAATGTCATGGCACATCTCTCCAGCTAATGTTGGTCACTAGCTCCAAACTGGGCTCACCAAAGTTCAGTCAAAGACTGCAACTTTTGCTGAGTCTTACGTCCAGCAGTACTTACAGTACTAGGATCATGCAATTGCTGCCAATCAAGAGGCTTTGAACCAGTGGAAGAAGGATCGGGTCAAACTGATCACAAATCAGAGCGACCACACCCACTTCTTTCTTCATCAACATGATTCAAACATCGGTGATTCTAACATTGTTATTGGTGCTGACTGACTAATCTTCTTCCAAGTCTTAGGGTGCTGTGGTTCAATACTTCGGAAATGAAATCCTTGAAAGCTTCCACTCTGATTTTTGGTACACACATTCTTCATTGCCCATGAAGGATTTTGTTGCCAGCTACCAGACAACACCAACACCGATGCTCACACTTTCAGGGGCCGCCGTAAGCATGCCTGATCTCAAATTCCCCATGCTAATCCACCCTCAGCTTCTTTGTGCCCTCCATCATGAAACTTCAGGGCGACAGTCCAGTCGCTCCCAACATGGATCAAGCACCTTAAAATTTGAAGGCGAAACGTATGGGGTGCTCTTTGATGCATACTGTGATGGCATCACAAGCGCTCTCAACCACACTGAAATCGGTGCAGCTTTCAGGACACGGCTTGATTGGCTGAACATGGAAGGACTGTAAGTAAGATGTCAGATTATATGTTTCAGCTGAATGACAGTTTCATTAGTAAAAAGATGAAGGCCAATTCAGGCCCAAGAAATCCTGGATCCCCACGAAAGGTGGCTCCTGTATACATACCGGAGTGCATACGAGCGACAACTTCTGGGTCACATCCATTGTCTACTCACAAGCCTCATGCATCCATTGAAACATGGTTCTCTGGGCCGCTTGCCAGCCCCTCTACCACGTCGTTCAATCCTTCATCTGCTAGTGCTACTGGCATATTTACTGGGCTGCAAGCTGGCCCCTTGACTCCAACTTTGCCACCACCCTCCATGCAATTTGACGAGCACTATTTCGATCGTATGTAGGGATAGATTATCATATGTAGATATGATAAATGATATGTTGTTGCCACTGCTGATCCCGAAAATATATGCATATATAATGTTTATTCTGGCAAAATGTGGTCTGCCTGTCGAAAATAATACCATGACATACAGTAACGAAATCACTCATACTAAATTTAGCAGTACATGTAATGGTTCTTGTGGTCCCGGGACATCATTTTGAGTCCTGTTCTACCCGGCTGTCAGGACGTGTCAGGACCATAATCCAGTTCACTGATGGGCCTACGGAGACTCTCCAGACCTTCAACTTGTACCTCTGGGCGTTTTTGAAGTCGAATTCTCCTCGATCTTGAGAGATGGCACGGATGCCGAGAATAAAGAATTCTAAAAAAAAAAAAACAAAAAAAGTGTGCTCGCACAACTCAGTCCCGTCGTCAAGGCTCCAAGTCTGACAGCGACGCGTGGATGCCTTGACGACCCAACGTCCATGGCGCGATAACAAGCGTCCACATCAACGAGCGGGAAAAAAATACATCAGTAAACGACTAAAATGTCTGGTACGTTTGCAACTGCGTAGTTCTGGTTTGGCCCCTCGTTTGCCCGTAGCGTAGTAATATGCATCATCAGTCCAATATTTTAAACACCAACCAGACGAAAAACGAGGGAGATCATAAGGTAAAAGTGCCCATGTGCACAAGAACAAGCGTCAAGATGTGAACTGCATAAACGAGAGACTAGGTCAACAGCGGTATCAGACGAGACGCTGGACGATCCAGGCGCAGGACGGAACCTGTTCATAGCGGGCATTAGTGGTTTTGTGCGGACCGGGGATCGGCTAATATCCCCCTCGACCACGGCCGGTGAAATTGGGAAGAGACTCTTGGGAGGCATGGTTCGCCACGCTGTCTCTTGAGGGATATGGTCGATGTAGGGGTGCTTCTCTGTATCCCTCCACGGGCGAATGTTGAGCACCAGCTTGGGGAGGATATTGTACGGGAGGCATCGCGAACTGAGATGGCGGCCGAAGTGGTGGCGTTCCGTATCTCGACGAAGAGTGAAGTGGTTCCGGTGACGCGTATCTAGGAAGGGGGGCTCCGAGAGGACCCTGATTCGATACTTCACCAAAGTTATACCCAGGGTCATTCAAGAGCGGCAGCTGATCCACGCTCGCACCCAGTCGTGAGAGCTCAATGGCACTCACACCGGCCTGATTCGCCGGCGTATTGGCTGCGTAACGATCGAAGGCGGACGGCGCGGGGGATGCGCGTCCACCAGCCATCGAGCCCGCGTAATGATGGGTCTTTTGCTGATAACCCAAGGCACTGTCGGCCCGATTGTGTCCAAAGATAGCTTGGGAGGCCATAGAGCGGGCGTCCCAATCCAACTCGCCTCTGTCGCGGCGGTACAGTGCTGGATCATACTCGAGGTCCCGTTGTTCGATACCCGCAATCCGGAGACCCCCTTCGACGACCTGTGCGTCCATCTTTTGTCCACCGTACTCGTTCAACTTGGCCTTGTCGCTGCTCATCTTACCCTTGTACACATCGGCGAGGAGGGGCATCATCTTGGAGTGTAGCATGGGCGTGAACAGCTCCGCGTGGAGCGCAGGGTGACCGAAACGCTTCTCAAGACGATGTCCTATGTCGTCCGCGCGGGAAGAGTGGACTTTGGCTTCACGTAATTCTGCCTCCGAAGGAATGTAGAACATGAACTTCTGATAGAATGTCTTGTCAAGCCAGATCTTGAAAGCGACGATGAACAGGATCGGTGGGACGGTCGTGACCCACATGAAAGATTTGAATTTGTATTGAAGACCGATAGCTGCAAGTCGCGTGTTCGCAAACGCAAATCATTGAGAGGACTGGAACTTACTGAGAATCATGAGCAATTGCATCAGAATTACTGACACCAGCAACCTGTTGACAATCATGTTCCAAAGGCGCTGATGCAAGATGATGTCAGTTGGATACTTTTGGTGCATACTTCAATACATACCCCTCCAGTCTCAATCTGTGTGATGAATACAAACATCAACTGATACTTATATACCCAAGAAGAGATCCAAAAGACGATGGCGGCAGCGAGAGAAACCAATGGTGCGAGCGGGGCAAAGACAAGTGCGACAGTGGCCATGAAGAGCTGGACAAATCAGAAATAAACTTAATGTTCGTAAACAGAGTCGACAAACGTACAATGTTCGAACTAGTACGAAATAATCAGTGCGGTGGACATGAAAAGAAGAGTCGACTTACTAGTAAATGTCGTACTGGAATTCCTGCGGTTGCGTCCACTCCCGAATGTCTCGAGGGGTGCGGCCAAATACGCTAAAAAGGGATTGAAGATCGAAAAATCATTCCCCCAGGCATCTAAATATGCTTACTGTGTCTTGAACGAAGTCCAGACGAGGTTCAAGATCTGAGCTAAGTCAAAGATCACTAGGAAACCACGCATGCTATATATATATCAGTATCATTGAACCCATGATTATGTCCAACATACGGGAAGAAAGTGAGCCAGTATGAAGATTGGGAGACGTAGGTGTAGTTGATGGTGGCCGGTAATGCTAATCAGATAAGCTCGAGACACGTTCATTCCATAAATTCAATCAGGACCCACTTGACATGGCTGCAATGATGCTGTTGAAGCTCAAATGTTCACCAATCTCTTGGATGACCTGTTCGACGACGACTATGAACGCGCGATTAGAAACAAGAACGATATGGGAACCATTCAATATCGACTTACCGAAGCCAACACCAAACAGGGTAAAGATGACCAGTTGCGAAATCACCAAGAAGGCAAAATAGCGGGCAACGACAGTACGATCAAGACTGGGTCAAATTTCTCAGTGACAATCTCCGAGGTGGTATAAATTCCCCTACCGGCTGTTTGTCTGAGCGCCTTGGAATCGTGTGATCCATCGCATGATGATGGGTAAGAAAAATCCAAATAGGGAAGAGATCGCAGGTGGTAAGACACCAGAGACGAAAGCAAAAGAGCCTGGAGACGCCTTGGACCATCGTGCCAGAAAACCAACAAATGCAGTTAACTGTCAAGAGTGTCACATTTCGTCGACATGGTATGTGAGCGTGGCGCACCGTTGTCAAGTTGGCAAGAATGGAGATGAAGAACAATGGGATCGTATTGATGAAGCAGACCAAAACCAACAACAAGAAACCAATCGACCTGTCTCGCACAAATTCTGCAGTCGATTTGTTGAGATTCTTCCAGATCTATGCATTGCGATATGGCAAGAATTGAGACGCGTGTACAAAAAGGAACGTACAATGTCTTTGGGATTGGGTGCGAGAGTGATGTCTGTACCTTTAGGGTGTTTATTGCGAAGGATATGCGCCACGATATGAGCATAGGCGACTGCAGCCATGGATGCAAACCCGTAACTTTCCGCCTTTCGCGTGTCGATCTCACGCCGATAATCCTCGATCGCCTTTTCTGTGCGCTGCAGTTTCGCGCTGCAAGGCATGAGATATGCTATCCGAATCCCAAACCAAGCCACGCACGTATAGAGATCGATAGCATCTTTCTTCACTCCGCCCATCCCAAGGAAACCGCCAATTCGAATGGTCGGACGTTCTTTGGCGATTCGTCCTCCCTTCAGGTATGTGACGAGAACCTGCTCTAACTCGCGCACCGCCGTATTGTGGTATTCGATGAGCTCCGGAAGTCGGCCAACTTTACGACCGACATGCACCGACGTCGTGGGGTATGGAACTTGAACGCTTTCAAATATGGCGCGGATCCCTTCGTCTGACTGGTATCTCCGAGGGACGCCTGTGACAATGAGCGTCCGTGCATAAAACGATTGGTGGTACTCAGGGGAGCGGAACCATTCCTGGCGTAACCGTAGCATGTGAGTCCAATTCCGCCAGATGAAGTACATGACAAGGCCGGATATGAGGTATGAGACTGCGACGTGGGCAAAAAGCCAGGAGCCCTGGACGTCGCGGATGGTGAGAATGGAGAGGATATCACGATTTGAGGCCGTGACGTGCTTCAAGTTGTAAACGATATCGATGGGTATGAGCACAGCGCACCCAAGCAAGGCAATGCTACTGAACATCATCCGTGTCATGCGTGTGAAACGTAAAAATGTGACGGCGTCGAGACCAATTTTGTCCAAGAGTTCCGGTTCTCTTGTACGGTACAGCGGCGGTAACCATCCAAAGAGCGAATCGGATATGCGAGGTGGCGACTTGTCACCGATATGGTATTTGACTTTGGGTTGATAGATCACCTACGAATGTTGCGGTTGAACGTAGCGCGCCGACGTAGTAATAGTATATCTACCTTGTTCTTGGGTCGTAGCGCGTTAAAGGCCACGACTGTGGCCACCTAAAGAGTGGCAGGAACGTGAGATGAGTCAGTTTCAGAGAGAAACGCTGACGACTTACCGAGACGATGGACATGAGGGCTACTTGTGAGCCAACTGCAGCGGGCGCCAGCGCTCTTGATGATGCGTTTTCATCGATGATAGTACCGATGTCGGTCATAGTGTAAAGCTATTAGGCGAGTCGACGGGACGGCGACTGTGAAAAGGAGAGTAAGTGGTCGGTACGATTACAGTACTGCGGCGAGTAGTATGGAGAGTAGAAGCCGCTTCAGTACGTACAAGGCGGTGATGTCGTTCCCGTGGAAAATAGTAGTCGGCTATTGTTCTCTCCGGGCGCTGCCAGGAGCAGAACAATGAGATTTAGAGTCAACCAAGCACTATCACTTGTCGTTGCACTCCACGGCCGCGGCAGTCGTGCAGAGCAACCCGGAACAACAAGAGCCACGTCTCAAGGCACCCACGCGGAGCGCTCATGTTCACAAATGTGGCAATTTTAAATTTATCTTCCCCCACCTTGTGCAGGACACTGTTCGTATTCAAGCTGTACATGCAAGGGTGGCATAATTTGATATCATTGTCCCGAGGTTTACGGGGCGAATGCTTCCCTCGTCTGACAATCAGTCAAACAATGTTTGATAGTCTGACCCACATGAAACACCGCACTGACGATCGAGGTGATACCGGTCAAATGGCCCGGCGAGCTGTGGGAGTAAATCAGCGACGTTACTACGCGCCGAGTACGCCATTCGGGATCGTGGCGTGATAAGCATTGGCATGTACTTTCTGGCCCACGAATCATGGAATCATTAGCGCGTCAACTCTGTGAGCGCTAAGGTCTGAGGATCTACCTTGCGAACTTGTCACTCCGCAAGTGTGCCCCACCATCTCCCTTTGCGATACTCCGTTTGTGCATGTTGTGCGTCGGATCGATAGTACATCATAGTAGAATTCAAGTCCCAATACAATAGACCATAATTTACACTAGCGACACAAATTCGTCCGTGGCATGAAGAAAGGGCTTGCTCTCATCAGACTCCGAGTCGTGGGGTTGCAGCTCCGGACTGGGATTCTGTGAGTTGCGAGTAAGCTGGTGTGAGAAGTGGGCCCAAAACGACAAGTAAATGCTGCTACATGGACTCCAAAGTACCCAAGAAAACTTACCGAAGGAAATAGTATTGGGTTACCATTCTGACCGACATCCGTTACATTCCTATTCTGGTCGACATCTCCCGTTGGCGCCTTCGAACGACGCATGTCGATACGCAACCTTTGCAACATGGCCAGGTACTCGTCATCATCCTCAGCACCGTGACTCTTCGTTGACATCCAATAGCACCAATCCAGGACCACACTGCATAAAGCAGCCAGGACCAAGGATAGTACAGATACTAATAGCATGACTCCTATAAGCGATATAGGAAGGAGTGAGCCAAAATGGGCACCTACCACCACTCTTAAGCTCCAACGGGGAGTTGACGTATACTAAGATGAGAAGGCTCGTCACGAATGAAACCACGCGGATCATTTCGACGAGGGTGTTGTTGGAATACAATGATGCGGTCGTTCCGACTCCAGTGAGGACTATCGGTATTGCCGAAGAAGCAAGCCACCTAACGACGACTTTGGGCCAGTTGATGTTCGATGGCTGTTCTGAACTGGCGGAAACGTGACCGAGTGAGAATATGAAGACGATGATCAGGATGAAAGAGACGGATATGATGCATGCAGAGAATTTTTCGTTCGTCATTGTGTCCTTACCTTGCCATATGAAAAAGGGGCCCAAGGACTTTTATACTCATGTGTTACGTAAGTATTTTTATTAGGTCTGTTTCATTTCTTTCGAGACCAGATTACAGCGCAACCAAGTACTTAGCCTAGTCTCGAGCCAGACCGTTTCTGGGCCCAAGCTACTGCATCTCGGCGCTCGCATGCACAAACTTACCCTATGGTGATCTATGCATTCCACTCCTGTGGTACGCGTATAGTCACGCAACTTCCTGATTGGGTCCTGATTGGAGCACGCTTTAAACCGAGCCGCGACTTACCCAGCTTCTCAGGTTGTTAGCATCTAATACGCAACACAATGCGATATCGATGACGTGTACATACACAGTAACTGTCAAAAGTCATACGTTTCGTTAGAGTCCAGTGGTCGTATTTACATTCGGTGAGGCCTCGGTCATAACCAATTTTCACCGGGTTCAATATGCATCAGACGACCATCTTCTTTCGACGGTGTCCCCAAGTGAGATGGCATTGTGCTCTTTCGGTCATCCCCAGAGCCCCTTCCCCTATTCTACTATAACTACGAAGTGGTACGTAGAACAAGAGACTCGAATGCAGCTGGCGAATACGTTAGATACTACATATACATGTCAAGCGTTCTCGACGTCGAGTGGGGCTGGGAAAGATCTGGCTTATGCTATCAATTAAGGAGCGAACAAAGAAATGACGAATTGAACCAGAAACCAGACAGAAAAGAGACTTTTTTTCGTCCATGTAAAACGGTCGGGTTCCTTCCTACCTGGACGTCGAATGTCAGAAAGTTGTCGAAGTAGACCACAAAAATGATTATACATCTATCAGGCAGCGATGCTAACGGGAGGCTTGGTCTCGTTCTTCTTCCCAGCTGCTGCCGCCGCTTCCGCGTCCTGAACTGCCTTCTTCGTCGCTTCTAACTCCTTCATTTGCCTTTCCAGCTTTTCCTTCACGTTGTTTCCAGTGCCCATGGCCTTATTTGGGACATTAAACGTCATACTCCTATGAACGCTTCCACCTATGCTCCCCGTCTCGGGAGCAGGGACACTCACCAGTGGCCCGGTTATAGATAAACCACGGTGGAACGATGTTGGTAAAACACGACCTTCTGGATGCTGGAAAGGACAAGCAGCACGAGTACATGCAGCCCCAAAGCGACATTGTTGGTTCAGGTGGGTGGTGGTCGGACGTGGGGGGTGTGAATATGTGCAGCCAGGGCGAGTACAAGAGGCACCGAAGCGGCAGGAGATGGTGCCAGAAGGAGTACCTGGATAAGCTGGTGTCGTTTGGGCGTGCGGATGTGTCGAAGGTGGTTTTTGGAGTTCGGCGCCTACGAGACCATAGTTATCAATGCACTAGCCCGAGAAAAAAAGTTGTCACTTACCAGGTGTATTCACAGCTGGGCTGACATGTGATTTAATACAATCCTTATCTTTACAATCCTTCCCTTTCTCACATACTTCGGTACTCAATACCACACCGCTCTCGGCCGTCGCGACAGGAGAAGGATGTGAATATCTACAATGTGGGTTCGTGCACTTGGTGCCAAACTTGCACAAGGTTGGAGACTGAGGACGCTCCGGCAATGCGTAAGGTATCCGTTGTTGTTGAGTTATGGGCGGCTGTCGGTGAGAGGCAGGAATGGGTGTTGGAGCGACTATGGGCACCGATGGTTCAACAGATTGACTTCCATTCACCTCCGGAGAGGGTTGGAGTTGCACTTCTGTCAGGGTGGGGGTGGGCGCTGCGGAAGATGGTGTTGTTGATGCACCAATGTGGCCACCTCGTCCTGGTCCTCCACCACGGCCCCTTCCTCCCCGTCCACTACCCCTTCCCCGGCCGTTTACGCCCTGTACCGTCGGTTGTCCTGGAGCAAACCCACCTCCGCCCTGATACAAACCCAAGTCACCTTGCTGCATTCCTGGAAAGCCACCGGCCATTATCTGGCCCGTGGCAGGATTGAGCATTCCCATGGAGGTTGCCATCTGAGCCATGAGCGACATCTGATTCATCATCATCTCTTGCAACATCATCGTGTTCGCATTTACATTCGCCGCGGCCATGTCCATCCCAACTCCATTTTGGAAACCCAACATCATGCCAGGGTCGGGAGTCGCTGCGTCAGGGGGGATGCCACCATTCGTAACAGCATCTATGCGAGCCTGTATCTCGTCTCCTTGCGCAAATGAGGGATGTAAGCCATTTCGTCCGCCTACGCGATCTAGCAGACTCCTCCCGCTCGCACCCGGACCCCCATCACCTCGTGAACTACCGCTCTGCATTGCGCGAGGGCCGGTCGGTACTTCCATACGACGCGTTTTGGATGGGCCATGCCCAGTGGGTGATGGAGATCGTACTGACGCCGTTCGTTTCTGACCATGGCCAAGCGTCGAGGAGAGCGCTTGTTGATAGAGTGGAGCGGCTCCAGCACGAGGGTTTGGTGGTCGTCGGTGATCAGACGTCGAAGATGAGGGTGAGTGAACGGGGATTTCAGAGGTGGCTTGGGGTCTAGACGTAGTTGCTGGGGTTTGGGAAGGGGATGTGGAGGGAGACGTTAGTGAAACTTCTGACTCGGGGGCACCTTTGGCAGCCTCAACAAAAAGCCAATCGGTAAAACTTGGATCTAAAGGGGAACAAAAAGCTGTCGGTAGCGACAGGGATAATAAGGAAGACACACGAACCGAAGTCAGCACCGATCACTGCAATAAACAAGTACCCGTAAGTAAAGCGAAGAAATAAAACGCATATAGTGCTTACAGTCTTCGAGTTCAGACGTTATTTGAGCTAGAGGGAGAGAGGGTGTCAGTACAAAGCAATACAGAACGCCAATAGGTAGCGCAGGAACTGTGGCATACCAGCAGTCTTGTTGTTTATAATCATAATGGTGATGTACTCTGCCATGACAGGGTCTGTATATTCCCGTAGATAAGCATTCTGGCACATGGAAGGAGTCCGGAGCACTGACCAGCATCGGGACTGAAACCTCGCTTCATGAGTTCGTCCTGTATCGCATTCTGCGAAAAAAAAGGTGTTCAATCAACCAAGACTGGACAAAAACATAAAATATACATACTTGAAGTGTGTTAGCGCGTTCAGTTCCAATCGTGAGGCCAAAAGCCATGTTTAGAGGGAAGTGAAACGGCGGAGGACAACGACGGTGATTGGCAAGAAGGAGTGAATCAACGTTGGTAAGTCTGCGGAAAGATGATTACTAATTTGATAAGTGCTTATCAAAATATTAGTATTAAATATATCAGAAAATGTGTCACTCACCTATTGGTATCCTCCTTTCTGCAGCCCGTCCACGTTGGGCATGGCGGGACCGAGTTGTCCCCCTCATTCAGTGGTGCTAAAAATGATAGTCTAATTCCTGGTGAGTGTATTCTGTACCGTTGATCCATTGGAGGCCCAGGGGCACAGGCAAGGCTACTCCCCGGGTTCTGGTTTTCCTTCGATTTCTGTCACGACCGTTCTACATTCCCAGAAACGGACAGGTCGTTCTTTGTGGTTCCTTTCCCTGCATGGTGTTAAAGCACATCACATAAGGGAAAGCGCGATGAATACCTGAAGCCTCTCCCAGTAGGCGTTCGACGGCCTGCGGAAACTGATGGCTGTCGACTTGGACTCTGAACGTAGGTTCTCTATGTTCGTGTGTGCTATTTGAGCCTGTAATACGGCTCTACGGTTCTATACCCCGGTATTCCGGAGGCGCGGTCTGTCGATTTTTTTTAAATCATGGAGGTCATTTTCGCTTTGAACCTCCAGGTGACTGTGTTTAACAGAAAGTAATTGTAATGCCTGTTTATTTGCAAGTTCCCATATTGCAGACCAGCACGTATGAAGGAATTTTCGTCGAACAAATAATGTAACGACACAGTTTTTCTATGGATGTAATTTAACTATGTATTTACAGAAGGCTGAATGGGACTTTCTCTTCACTAGAACAGACCTGGTTCCTATAATACTATCGAAATGCTTGCTCGGCGCGTGCTACTCAACCACTTCACTCAACAGCCAAAAGCTCTGCGGGCTCCCGTATGGTTGGCTTCAAGTCCCTCGCCAGAGTATGGACACCAGTCAACGTTCCTCGCAGACACTAATGTCAACCCTTCTAGCTTGAATCGCGCCTGCTAACAGGACTCAGTACAGAAAACCACGTCCCGTCGTGATCCTGGTGGTCTTTGGAGAATTCTAGATATGATGAAGGTACCGACAGGATTATCATCGAGACAGAGGAGCCACCGACGTCCCCGGGCCCCAGTTTCGGAAGTACGTGGATTCGTTAAGCATGTGGTGGACATGTGCGCGAGCACTGGTAGTGTGTAGATCCGACGCTTCTGGGTGAGCTTGTGTATAGTACCTTCATTCTTGCCCACAGGAAGACGCTCTCTCTACGTCCTTCTCCTGCCACCCAAAAGCAAGGTCGTCGCCGAAGCAACAGCCTCAAAGTTGTCACACTTGCTGTTGGCAAAGCTTCAGATGAATTTACCGCTCGCCATTCTTCGAAATCGCAAACTCACCTCCTTTCCCTATCTCAGGCTCAGGGCGGGTCCATCCAATGCATTCAGGAACCACGCGCCCGCCAATAACATTCTCCAGTCAGTTCCGAAAGCGTGCCCATTGCTTTCGTTACAATTTTGGTCTATCTCATGTTGTCTCCGACGAGACTGCCCTGAGGAATCCCTCCACAATAAGAGGCCCTGATCTAGGGAGGCAAGTCACGGCGTTGCTTCACCACAGCACTGACAGGGAAGGGAGGTTTGGGTCTTGCGGGTGCACCATGCCAAGATGATCTTGCTATTCGTTAAGGAACATGAGTGCGCACAGTGAGGGCAGGTATGAGACAGTTCCCAGGTTATTGGTGAATAACACTGGAAGGGGCGAGATACAGAGAGCGAGAGCATGACGTGGGTGATGAAAATCAGTCGAGTAATTGGATAAAATAGGAAACGTGGTACCGTTTCATCTTCGGTTTTGGTCCTGTCATACCATCATGCATGATCATATGCATCCACGCCACGCCATGTCGATATTCAAACACGTGTAAGATGGATCCTTCCACATGTAGGGGTAACACTGCTACAGAAATTGCCCCGGCACGGAGCTTCAAGTTGGATGTTTATCTCCATCAAGATATCTGCATCGCAAAACCGAAAGGAAGAACTGCACCGGTTATCCATCATGGTCGCACGCATGATACACACCTCTTACTCTTCTCCCAGTTCATTGACATTCACCACCAAAATCAGCCAGGGACAGGGCTGGGCAATGGCATCAAACTGCGTGATATTTCACAAAGGCATCTGAAGCCTTACCAAGGATCTCTCGAAGACACTTTATTTAGGGGGAAGCGGAAACGGGTGCGCGCCTCAATCAAGGACAAGTGGCGCAACGGAGGAGCTTAAGCACCGACCAACTTACTGCGTGCGTCTTTATCCAGCCCCAGACCACGAAGCAGCACGAATGTAATGTGGGACACGTCACTGATGAGCCCGACGGTGGCCGCCGCCATGTCATCAAAGCGCAGAACAATTCTAGGCCACGATTTGAAAGCCCTCTGATTCCCCGGCCGAGCGGTGATGTGGTATGTAAGTATTTGCGTTCAATGTCGCGCAGGGTGCCTAATTTTATTTTTCCATCAACTCTGGGAATGACGACCGTCAAGCCCGAACTTCGCCGCGTGTGGCGGCGCAACGAGCGTCAGTACATATGTGCTGCAATCACTCTATGATTAAAACACACCGCCAGATCCTATCCGATTGTTCCCGCAGTTTCGGGAAGCAATTTCGGGTACGTGGCCAAGTCACCGTTGTCTCACCAGAGTACCTAGGCAGCTCCTCGGGAAGCTACCACAAGACCCATGTCAGGGTTAGTCAGGAACGCCACATGACAGGATTGTACAGCCCATGTGTGCAGATCAAGGAAGAATGGTCAAACCAGTTTGCGCGCCGACTATTGCAAGACCATCGGGACGTACAGTGAAATGGGGACCGGATTGATCATAATTTGATATCACCCGCCATTCAAGATCGTCATACGATGGACGCAGTGTGTTGTATATGTGCACATTTCCATTCAAGTGCTTTTCGAGAAATGTTTTATGACGATGATGTGGTGGTCAATGGATATTCAAGAGGACACACCCTGACGAAGGCGTGGCTGCTGAGACGGACATTAATGCGAGTAATTCAATACAAAAAATGATCACATACGAATCAAATAGAACAACGGTTACTTGTAATGTACAGCTTTTAGAACCAAGTGAAGGGCTAAAACATAGACACATACCTCTAAAACGCACGTTTCTCGCTGACACCGATCACCATCCCTTGTGTGGGTTTCTTCTTAGGTTGAACAATCCAAGAGAGAAGTTGTATGCGTTGCACAGAACGATTTTTTCCGCGAATTTCGACGTTAAATCGTAATCTAGCCATTTGTTCTGCAGACGACCCGAAGCTAATTAAGCTCACCAAATGAACTGACCAAAGTTTGCACTTGATGAATGGAGTCAGTGGACACAGCCCACAGCGCAAGGCTGCTGAAGATAGGTCTTTCTGGACCATGCCCTTGAGTTTGGAGACGAGTAAACGAGACCTCATTAAGCTCGTCTCTGTATGGTTTGCCAAAAAGCCAACGAAAGGCTAGAGAAGTGGGAGAAGTCTGGGCGTACTGCGGCATTGGACACAATTGAGTCAGACATTCAAGAATGTATGTCGATCTGGCGTATTCCTTCCGAAGATATGTTAGCAGCAGTTCGCGGTCAGAAGCCGTCCGTACCTAGAATGCAATAGCAGCCACTGGCACGCGTGCGGCCCTTAATGATCTCTCGATCAAACAATGCCGTCTTCCGATGGAAATGTTCCGTCCGGGGGTTATAACGGATGTTGCATCGCTGTGGAGATGATTCAGGTCCTTCTCGTCGTGCGTTCGCTCCAACGACCATCCTACCCCATATGCGGTGCTGCGTTCATTGTGACCCAATGTTCGATTCGGAAGTGTGAAAGAAGCATGCTTAGTGCTGGACCCAGGAGGCCCTCCATGCGTCCACACAACACTAGGCATGGAGCATAGCCGGCGAAGATGAAGGGAACGTGAAGGTTCCAACTCCGAGTCAGAAGGCACGAATATGGCTTTACCCAGGAGAAGTCGCTGAAACACATTCAGATGGTTGGGTACTGTCTAAAAATCCCTCAATCGCAATCAGGTCACAGCAGCACCGTGTGCAGTGCCTCAGAGCTTAACACAGAAAGCGAGTCGCTAGAATGGCTGAATGGCTGCACTTGACAGGAGTGGAAGCAGCCCCTTGCTTCCACGCCAATGATGCCTGTATGGAGGCTCCTTTGGAGTGGCAGTCTCTTTACTCATCGCCGACTCCATCATCCCTGTTGACCCGTCCTACGATCAAATCACTACAAGAAATGCTGTGGACTGGGGAACACCACCAGTATAGCCTGGACTCTGCTTATATCCGTATATCCGCTCACCCACTATTCAAGGTGAAAAAAAGTGATGAGGATCGTGATCGGAGATGATAAGGTTTTCCTATAGTCACCTCGAAGAAACTCCCTTCGTTCTTCCGCAGAAACACGACGTGTCACCTCCCGGAGATTCGACGATATACACTGGCCTTGGATATTGCGAAGTTACCATGCTAGTATTCTCGAACTGGTGCGATTTCGATGCAGAAAGTCTAGAAAACAAGACATGAACGGCCTGAGCACACTGCTCCTGTGTCACAGAAGACAACTTATGTTGGGTATTAATCTACGCGGGAGGAAAAATGCCAAGGAGCAGAGTACAGAGACGGCCCAGAACATAAACACGTTGTAAACGGGTGAGTCTCAGACCATCCCTCCACAAAACCGGTTAACACATCAACGTTTCAATTGTGCATGCCATGGGCTACCACGGTTCATCGCGCCGTCGAACGGTTGTCTAACCAACTTACTATTTTGATCGCGAGGCGATGCGGCTTCGTGCCATAACACGCAGCAAGCACACGTCTTACATTCTGTCCACAGACCAGATATTCCATATCTCTCTGGCATCAAGTTGCATGAGGATCGCATCCGTAATCGGGGTGTTGACATCAAATCCACCTGCCTGGAGCCAGGCTCCTAACAACTACGAGTTGGACTCCCAAACTAGCTCATACAATACCCAGTGGACGGATCACAATCGTCAATGAAACTCCATTCTCTTTCTCCCATTCACCGTCACAGTGTCGTGATGGTTATAGTTCTCGAGGTTCCATCTCTCATCTATTTCGTTATATTACATGCCTAACTTACATACGCTTTGGACCCTATGCGGACGATTTCCGCGCGGCCTTTAAGTTCTCTTCCGGTTTTGGTTGCGTTGACCACTTGTTCAGGTTAATTTTCAGTCTTCTGACTCTTTATCAAGGATTCAGGTTCAAGGCCCATCTCTTATCGGATCAATCGCCCCTCGGATAGTCATGCCTCTGAATCATACCAGGATCTTAGCCGCCGCTGTCACACCCACACGAAGCATCTCTTTCAGCGGAACCGCTCGTTACCCCAGAACGTGGCCCTAGATGTTACAAGAGTGATCCGAGTTATCTGTCACCGATGCGAAAAATCTCCGAAATAAATTTTTTTGTCACAGAGTGAGCACACGGTTGTGGCCCTTCCTCTGCCAGAGTGGCACGCCATGCCGTGACCTTCCCAGAAGTGGAAGAGTGCCAGTTTTGTACTCTAAGCGTTACCATCAAACTTTGTTCAAAATGATCTTGCCTCGAGGCGTGCCACACTTGTCTTGTTTCTTGCGCCGCACGAGCGCCACATTCAAAGGCTGCAGTGCGACAAGGCCTAGAAGGGCCTACTTGGAGTGATGTTCATGAGACTGAATAGCCACCCTCAGGACTATTCGCTGGTGCTGAATTCCACACAATGGGCCTAGACTGCATAAGAACAGTCTGGTTTTGTCTTTGGTTTGCGTGGCATGATTCAGTCCTGAGAAGCTGGCAAATAAGCGAATCGAACCAGCGCATTCTGACTTGCGCGGTTGAGATGAAAACAAACGGTGCTTAGACGGCGCGGATGCGAGAAGACGGACTGTGATAAGATAGCATTGTAAGGCCTCGATCAAAGTCTTGTCTCCGCGGTCGACATTGCATGCACCCGGACCGGATGCCGCACATTCGCTCATAAGAAGTCCCGCAGCTACAATCAAGCGTACCATATGAAACAATGAAGGCGATGAATTTAAGAACACTAGACAAAACGTTGCCAGTCACTCATTCCTTATCATCCATGCACGAGGGCCCGCCAAGTTGTGTGCCAACCTGGAGAACCTTTTTAAACGGGCCCTCCGCGCGGCCAAGTGTTCATTATCGTGGCTGTCGTGCCGTTTCGGAAGTAGTATTACATTCCTTGTCATGATCCGTGTCCTCGGAGATGTGTTGCGCTGACAATGGGATTGTTTCACAGCTAGAATAAACTGTCAGCGACCATCCGATGACGGGGTCAGAAGATATCTAACGACTACCGGGATACGTCATCACGGTCCGAAGTTGTTTCACAATCACGCATTTCGCAGAAGGATGAAGAGACATTACCGGGATGTACTTTTTACTGACACGTACAGCTTCTGGTGGCAGTAAACGATGGGAGCATCACGGTCGGTCCCCAACGGTCACCATTCCATCCACCGTGCTGCAGAACGCCGCAGAACGCGCTTCAAAGTTCAACATATGAATGATGGCGCATATTCAGGAACGGCATGTCCCACTTACATTTTTATTTGGAAAACTGCCGCCAATAACATCACGAGTCTCCTCGATGTTTCGTGTGAAACGGGAGCCCGCCAATCGCGATCTGACGGCTGACGTCGATTCAGCTCTCGGTTGCCACAGTCCGAGGACGGATGAGCGCGTGAGCTGTCTTCTTCAAACACGGAAAGCACGTCGCCAGAGCTTGGCAGTTCATGTTTCGTTCATAACGTTGATCGGAAGTAAATAATAATTGCGTCGCGCCCATGTCAAACCACGGTCATGCTGTGCGATATCAAACGCAGCGTCCACTGCATCAGCCTTCCAATAACCAAAATCATAAATGCTTACCAGTCAGATCGCCGACGAACCATCATCGAAGCGTTTGAGACGATTAAGTAACGAGTCACGAGCGCGCGGAGACAGAGAATGAAGTGCGGCCTCTTTAGGCGCGGCGAGGTGGCACGCAGGATCCGAAAATCCTGTGTAGGTCGTCGTTATCGGCGGAGGGAGGCGCACCTGGCTTCTCCGTTCATTAAACAGGATAAAAAGAAAAACACAACACGCATTTTCTCGTCGCCTAGTCGTAAGAGTGGTTCTCGTCGGCGAGAAGGCGATATATCGACTTGATTTATGTATTAGTGATACGCGGCAAAGACGTTTGGTGAAACAAGCCACAGTAAGTATGTAGAGAGAAATTTTACCCAGGTCAGCGCCGGTAAGGTACCAATTACTTAATGACGGTGACCAACTGAGATGGCTTGGGAAAAGTCTAAGAGGCGGCCGAAGCGGGCGGCGGCGGCGAACACCCTGGAAGCCACTGTCAAAGTCTTTGATCGCGGCGGCTCCTCAAGCTAAGGGTGATCATGCAAGTAATTTGAACCGTGCTGTAGCCGCACAATAACTACAGCATGCTACATATGAGAACGTCAAAGAGCGGACTTTTTAAGAGTCAGTGGATAAGAGACCCTTCCCAGGGTAATACCCTGCTGAGAAGTGCTTCACAACGTGTACCGCTGAACGAACCCGCAAGAGGACCTGTGGGGACAGGCGTTGTACATCCGCCGCGGCTCCCACGCGACCAGCTGGTTCACTTATCTGGCCTCGTAGCGTACTCCGTTTCTACTGGAGGTCTCTAACTAAAATCTCTGAATCATCGCGTGGATGCGACCCTTGCAAGCCCGACTAATGGCTGTAAGTTTCCACGTCAAATGTCGGACTGGTTCAGATTTCTAAGCACTGTGGGACTCGGGCGAGTAGGATTGATATGATTGCCACTGAAGGTATTAGCACAGTCGCGCCTGGAGTGCGGGGCGAGTGTCATGACTGGCAAATCGTGGCAATCTACTACGGTGTCGAAGTCCATCGCGTTTTGAAGACTATCACCGGTACCGATCTCCAGCCCTAATCTTCTAGCGTAATCGCCAACCAGTCTTCTACCGTGATCAAGGACAGCCCGTGTAAAGCTGTCATCGATCGAACGGCATACGTCTTGTTAGTGGGAAATTAAAGTTTTCCGCTGATGTATTACTGCGACCATGGCCCGCGTCCCTGTTCAATTCACGCGATCGTTGTCACTTAGTCACCAAGTCTGCTCACGCTGTCGGGTCTTTGTATGTGTCGTGGAACTGTTTAGCGGTACCTTTGACCTGAGTATGACCAAGCCGGATCGGTTTGGCCTGTCATTCATTCAACGGACGTTATATGTTATCCGAATCATAGTCCATGATGGAGATACAGAATCAACACGGTGTAGCAAGAAGCCAGGGGGTTCTCAATACCCGGTCTGATAGTGTGATAATGAGCTGTGGGACGTCCAATTCTCCGAGGACGTTCGAGTGGACGTCATCCTCACCTTTTCATCTAGACACGCCGCTGGATATCTTGAGAGACCTATTAGACACTCTATATCAGAACACTGCCCAGTCTATGTGCCGCTAATATGAACACGGAGAAACACCGACCGATGGCGTCATATGCACAGATAGCGACTAATGGATACCAAAGATACAGAGCCGATCGGCCACTCGAAGGTGTCAGAATCGGAGTTGGATTGGGGAACCGAGGATGTGAACTGACCATCATAGTCGACCAATCGCACAATCAACAAAACCATCAGGCAAAACCATTGGTTTCGGGAAGGGGCAAGCAAACATTCAGAGATAGTGGATAAAGGAAGGTGTTGTCCAAGATGCGGATGTGGCACAAACATTGGGCTGTGCCTTGGACCAGAAAGAGACGACAGCAAGCCGAATACGTGCTATTTTTCTCGAACGTCTAAAGACCTGAACTTGCCACTGAAGTACTTGTTCACGACGCTGGTATAGCCATCAACAAACTGATCGTCACTTCAACTGGACTGACAGGTTCACATGTAGTACGGGCAACACACCACCGACGTCCTACTATTGGCTTATCAGGCTTTTCAATCGAGATTGAGTGCCACACTGATCTGTCAATCAACGGTTGAATCAGGTGATTCGAATGAAAAAAGCAGCCCAGGAGTCAGGGCAAGATGTTAAAGAGGGGTTGCTTTGGGTATAGTCTCGATCATCAGAAACGAAACAACTTACGATCTAAGAACTGAGGGGATCCTGACGGCGAGACACTAAGCGTTCTGTTCCCGATCACGTTGACCAGGTGCTCGAAAAGCGATGTAAATGAGCATCGTGGGGATCTCGTGTCAATTGATTATCAACTACGTACGGAGGCCATACAATACCATGCCCTTGACTAGTCCGAACGTAAATTCAGATTCAGATTGAACGAAAGTTCCACACCTACCTTGATATGCGAGGCAGAAGCAAGGGGCTTCAGCTAATTTTGTGAGATGAACATGACGAATCGGAAGATTCTCTACGCATGTGGGTTAAGTCACGAGGTTGCAAACGAGGGAGTTCAGAATAGGTAAGCAGTAGCTCGAAAGAGGACGACCCGAACTGAGTCGCTCGTGCGCTGGCAGACGGAAGAGCAAGTATGCGCGAATTTATGTAGCTGCGCTTTCCTTCTTCACAGAAATGTCCTCCGTATGACGCTGCAGGAACGGAAGTGTGTGGTCATTTGCGAAACCAGCTTAGTGGGGTAGACCTTAAAGCGAACGGAAATGACATGCATGGCCGAGAGGGTAATGATATTTTCCACCAGACACATGAAAAACAGAGGCGGTGTTCGGAAGCCCCGGTACATTCATACTCGTCCAAAATCCTGGGGCGCGCAGCGTCGGGGATCCGGACATCGGCTTTGAGTAGAGGACGGATTAGAAAGCACCGGTGGTGCATAGCCGGAACTAAGGATATTACACATTCCCAGGGCAGGGAAAGGCTTTGAACGTCGATCCGGTCATATCGCACAACGATGGCTACCACGAACACGAACATGGAGAGGGGGAACGGATAGCTTTCTCGGGAGGCGGTATAGGAAGGAAAGGGACAAATTGAGCTAGTTCGGGAACACTGAAGACGACTTTTGGCGTGACGCGGATCGCATCTGAGCTTACATGCTTCTTGCTGACGGATTTGGCTTTCAACAAGATTTACCAGAAGTAGTTGCGTCTGCTATGGTCCGAGTATAAAGAGATGGTGGAGGGCTCAGGAGATCCCTTGTCTGTGCGCACAACGCTGTGGCTTAGCTGCTCATCGCCCACTCGATCCGACCGCAGAGAACGCGGTGTTTTCGATCACCACGCCTGGTGGATAACGATATTTGTCAAAGGGACACCTTCTTCCGTCCTCGAGGCAGCAAGCGAAGACAGACGAGGAGTGCACGCTGCAGAGAGACGTACTCGGTTCATTCCCACGGTGAGTTTTCCATTGTTCATTGAATCCACGGAGGTACCAAATATTTTGGCGGTGCCAATATAATTATAATCAATTGATGTGCCGCGCCGGTGCGGTGGTCAGGCAACACGGCGTGCTGCTCGGTTGGTGGTTCGGCACGTTTTGTATTATAAAATCATATTTCGATTATTTATTTACTTATTTATTTTATGTTCTCAGGGATTTTTATATATCTACCTTCTCCCCCAGCCGTACTTCCGAACGAACCCCAAGACCCCCCGTCAACTTTGCTTGCTCTTGCGTTACCTCTTCCATGGCTGCTGTACACGGTCCAGTAACTGCTAGCCATCCATCGCCTTTCAGGTCTGCTCACAACGTCTCCCACCCTCGTTACCCCCAACACCCGGTGCGTGCGATGGCCTAAGAGGCTCATTCAGCCTTTTTTCTCATTCTCGTTTCTCAGGCTCCGTCGACCAAACCGCCGTCGACACAGCCCACCTCGAGTCGGCAGGATCCATTTTACGGCCACGAGCAGTCGTCGAAGTTATGCGCCCGATTCATAACCCACCTGTTTGCGTGTCCCGAGTATCCCCCTTCTTCATCCAATTCGACTGTGAAGCTGCCCCACTTCATAGCGTATGCTCTTCACAGGACGAAGCTCCATTCTTCGGTAACCTTCGCCGCGTTAGTGCTTCTTCAGCGCCTCAAGGCTCGATTTCCGACTGCTCGGGGATCGTCGGGTCACCGACTGTTTATATCGGCGTTTATGCTCGCCTCGAAGGTCATCTGCGACGATACGTACTCCAACAAGTCTTGGTCAATCGTCGCTCAGGGGATGTTCCAGCTTCGCGAGATCAACCAGATGGAGAGAGAAATGTGTCAGTACCTCGAGTGGGAACTAAACGTCGATCCTGTCACCCTAAGGGAGTTCGAGGAGATGATACGGAAGGACTTCACCGGTCTCGGTCCCTACCCCACCTATATCCTACCTTCGACGAAGAAATCTACCCCGCCACCCTCCGTGAACCCCTTCGCGGCCGCATCAAGTACCAGCCCGTCACCGTCGTACGGCCAGCGGTATCCGTCACCACCCAAACCAGTTTTCCCACCACCCAATCCCTCTGCGGCTTATATGACTCCTCCCACCACCCCCGATACTCCTTCCCCATCGTACTCCCCATCGCCGTCTCCAGCGTCGTCAGCGTCGCCTCCAACACCTCCCGGTATCGAGGACCACACCGCAAAGATTGTATCAGCTTCGTCGTCTCCTGGGCTCGCGAAAGCCGAGGCTATCCCCGTCGTACATTCAAAAAGCAAGATGTTCGCCTTTGCATCGCCAGCCATCTGGTAATTCCATATTGTAGCTCATGTTATTCACCTAGAATCGCTGTCTTGACGACAATTATTTGTATCGTCGCCCCTTACCATTGGTCCGGGTCGCCCTCCCACTATTTAAGGACATATCTATACCCTTCATCCGTTCATGCCTGGCGTGGGCGACATGGTGTACCGCATGGCGAACGATCACGACTTGCTTCATCTCTCGCATTGGGCATCACTGCATACCATGTTGTGTCAATAGTGCATACAAACTTTTTCTTCGTAGGCATATGTACAAGTATAAACAACAACTTTTGCTGAATACAACGAAACAAACAATGGGTGATCTTAGTCGGCCGAGCAGGTGGCGACGCATGAAACTTCTCGCACATTTTGGTGAGCGGGGATAAGCGTAGCTTCTCACAAACGTCAACGTCAACCGCTTTAGTCGGGCTATCAACGGCAAAGGAGTGATGTTACACTCCGTTTGGATGCGTCCCTGGGGTCTGAGATGGCGACGACACTGCCTGGCACCGATAACGTAGAGGGCTGGGTGCTACAGTATGTACAGGTGATGATGATCATTGTCGCTGGAACAACCCTTGGAAGTACAAACGGAGGTATTGACGTGCGGAGGGCGGTCCTTGGCCACGTTTGGAGACCTCAAACCGAGTGCCATATTCAAGGAGCGCCGTCAGGGCAATTGGACTCTCATCAGAACGTTCTGCTGGAAACTTGCCCTTTAAGGCCATTCGTTTATCTCACCACCAACCTTTAGAACCGCAGCATCCTTTTGTGGACCGGCGCGTGTTCAGAAGTGATGTAAATATAAGAAAAAGACCCCGACTTTTGATCCCGGCGGTGGTAGAGTCTCGCGGCGAAAGTCCTCGACGGCGTTATTTCCGGCTCTGGTCGGTCCTTTTGCGAGTCCCACTCGTGGTCGTCGAATACTTTGGTTCGATAAGCGTGCGCCTACATTCCCTTCTCTCAATCCCGCCAAGCGTCGATATCAATCTCATTGCAGACAATGCAGTGGTGGCGGACAGGACGTATCGTAATTACACCATCACTCAACAAAGTTTCACCACAGCCATGGTACACGAGAGCACTGCGGGATATATTGGATCTTTTTTTAAAGAAATGCCGTGCCACAGAAGGTGACTCGAAGCTACTGCACAAAGCTTGGATCCATCGCAACAGCAACGTTGTTGGAAAATTGGCAGCTTGTACGATGATCACCAACCCAACGTACAGGATGGCACGCAGGTTGGCTGGCTAAGGTCCTGCCAGTCAGCTTCATTGGTACTTAGCGCCGCTCAATTCTTCACAGGAAGGGTGGCTCAATGTGCGTGTGATCTTTGCTGATCGTAAAGGTTAAATCCACCCTCCCCTTGATGTCATACGATCAGAACACAGCCCTTTGGTCTCCGTATCTGGCATTGTAGGTGGTCTCACTGAAAACACGCGACCGCCTCATGGCCCTCCATTGTGAGAACCTCCCCATGGCTTCAAGTTGCTACATAGGTACGCAGCGAGTGTTTGTTCTCCTGTTGGCCGTCCTCCATTGTTGCGCCTGCCGTCATTTTTATACACGAGACCTGAACCCAGGTACTGAACCTTATATCTATGGAGAGGTAAACGGATTCGACATTGTGTACGACTTCTGCGGAAAAGGAAGGGCTTATCCACCAAATTGTTCACGAACGGCTATCCACGTTCATTGGGCAATATTGGGCGGTCCGAGGCCACTTCTATTCCAGACCACGCCACGAAATTCGTAAGAGTACTTCTTACTTCCATCTCACAGCACATTTGGGGGCTTATCGACTTCTCCTCGGTTTACCCACCGTAGCCCTGGGTATCACGCAGCAAGGAGTGCAGGCTAAGCCTGATTGTTGCATCGAATCAGGGTCACATTCTCTAAGTATATATGCACGTCCCTGCTTGAATTCTTGTCCCGCTATAGGCGTGACGGCTTTTTCTCTATCCTTCCTGAGTGTGAGATCCCGTCGTGTACATATACTTCATGCAGTATGGTATCGTCATCGGTTAGAGTTTGAGAGACAGCTTGTTGGTGTTACGTTCTATCATAGATCCAGTTCGCACGGATACGCCATATACCTTCACGACGGTTGACAGCGACGACGACGATCATGCGGTGGTCTGTGTGGTCTGTAAGAGTATATAGACAGATGTGATTTCATGCCCGTGGCGGCAAGCGTCCTGAAATCGATGCATGCGCACGGCCCACTTTCCAAGGCCCCTTTCACACACGCAATCTGCGACAAATTCCCGCCCATGACAAACTGATGCGCCATCGTATGATTTTTGTTTTATTCTTACTACATTTTTGACATCACCCGTGTGAGTATGAGATGGACGTGGACCGCACTTTTGACATATTGGCAGACCGTCCGAGCCTCCGAGGGTCTTCACCAGCAATCCCACTTTCCTCGAGTTCAGTTGTTCAGGTTCACATAATACCCTCTTACCAAGATAAGATTCTTCGTTTGTTCGGCGCGCAACTAGGATAGCCACGGGCGCATCATCGAGAATGGAACGAGTTTGATCACAATGAACTTGGGCTCCGCACCAAGCTCGGTGTCGTGATCGGACCGAATGAAATGTACTTGAAACATTCCGGCGATAATGCAGGCTGCAACGCGATGCCGGGACCCGTCGGGCACGGAGCAGACCTGAGCTACCGGAATTCAGCTTTGAACGGGACGCGCCCGTGAATCCGGCTTCAAAGGATCAAAGCTATGTGGACCTGCCGGGCTACCCTTACCCCTTCCCCTTATGCTTGCAGCTTGGCACTGCTGCCCCCGTTCCTAACACTAGCCTAGCCCGGGAATCACACATGCACTGTTTCAACTAATCTTACATACAGTGCTTCTGCATCTCGAGTTCTCAAGACCCATCGACCAAGGATTCTACGATACCGAAGCTCTACAGCACGCGGGTTGATATGTAACGGTAATACTCAGCCAAGAGCTTCCAGTCTTAGTCCAGTGCCACTCGTCTGTTTCCTGTCTATCCATCTTTCTGCACCGCACTGCCTGTGCCCCTCTGCGGATAATCATGGCTCCCCTGGCCACTGTCCCCGTGATTCCGTGAAGCCCATGCTGGGACCCATATTTGGTGTAATGCGTATTTTCTCTCATAAGATCCACCCGCCTTGGGAGGAGATTATACATGTACATAGCAGGGCATCGCACCGCAGCATCTCATGCACACAGCACCCATCCGCAGGTTACCCCAAAAATGTCACCATTTTTCTAACGCGGCGCCAAGTTGCCAACGCCGCAATGGAAAGCAAGTCAAGTATTGAGAGGGCGTAACGTCGAGTTCAGAGCTTCTACGGAGAACACATCACACCACAAGCGGACGTTCCCGTGACGATCCGTATTTCCATGCCAAGAGTCCGCGAGGCAATCAATCGCAGTACCTCGTCGTCGAGCGCACCAGTCTCCACTCCCTCCAACGCTCCAAATACTCCAGACGCTCCAACTCGAAGTCCCCGTTCGTCATCACCCCGCCCCACTGTCGTCGTCAACCATCGTCATACCATCGTCATTTGTCCAACATCAGAATCAGCCAGATCATGGGGCGGCTTTCGGATCACTTGGCACGCCAACGGTCTCACCGCATAGGCCAGACACCCATCGGCTCATCTTTCAATTCGTCATCCATGTACCAGCTTGGCTGTCAGTCTGAGCACGCCATCTACCCATCATGTCGTAGTCGATCCGGTTGAAGGAAACATGATGTGCGCGGTTTATGCTTGTGCCGGTGGTCCCGATTTAGTGCGATGGGGCGAGATGAACGCCTTCCAAGTCGGCACACCTCTGACCAAGTACTCGAGCGTATCAGCCTCGAACCGATATGGGTGATATCATGATCATCTACTGTAGCTGATCACACGTTTCATGTATCGGGTTGGCTGCCACTGATGTTGATAGATAGGACCTTCCATGTTATATATCTGGCACTTCGTTGTGATAACTTGGTCGTGGTGATTGCCGGGGAACGTTCGAAGTACTTCATCTTGATCAGCTTGGATGGGTATGATACGTGTTACGCCCCAACTTGACCGGTGGCTGGTAGCCCATTGGGCAACACCATAGATCGGGTGTGATATATGACGCGCGACGGGCATCGTTCAGACGGTGGTGCCAACACGTGATCTAGTACATCACTGCGAGCATGGAAAGTTGAGACATGCACGACATCGGGAACCATCCGTGCACGCTGTGGTTTACAAGACTAAGGTAGGAACACCACTCCGAGAGAATGGTAATTTCTATCCCTACCCAACAGTGCAGGGCCGGGTTGAAGTGATCACAAACAGTACAATTGGCCTTCGCAATCAAGGGAAAGCGGAAAGCGACCACGTACGGTCATGACACCTGAACCGAATCATCTCCGGGTCCGTTCTGTCCCTCCTCCTCGAAACTCTTGTAAAACACCCACGCATCGACGTATTCTTCTCCAGGGCCGTTCGTTCGTCGAAGTCTTCCCGCCTTGGGTATCAGCCCTGCCTTAACGAACCCCAGTTTCTCCCAGAGTCTGTGTGGCATGTCGAGTGCACGACGGGGAGAATGCGTCAGAGGGAAAGAGACCCACCGCCGAACCCGCGTTAGACGCACCTCACGCTTGCCACGTTATTCACGTACACCAAATTGAACACGCTCGCCTTGTACCCCAGCCGCGGTGCGTAATACAAATACGACCGCGCAAGGACACGCCCATACCCACCCGCTCGATGGGATGGCGGGACGACGAAACCTGCGTTGCAGATCTAGCGAGTGGGAGTGAGACATGGCGTAAAAAGACCAGGGAAACAAAACGAAACGGGAGCGATGACATGCCCGATTACGAAAAGCGGGAAATGGAATGGAATGTACGTTCATTTCCGCGCCGAGGACGCAGTGGACAAGGGTTTCAAGGGTCGGTTCGGGGTAGCACTCGCAAGTGACAAGGCGCGGCGGCCACCGAATATCCTCCCATACCCTTGTCTCTGATGATGTAGCACTGCGGTTCTAGACGAGAAGAACTTACATGCGAAGACCTCCCCGGATAATTGGGTTTCACCTAATAAAGAAGAGGCGCAAAGGTGGCATCAGTGACAATGTCCATCCAAGGTAAAGCACAAGAAGCGCAAGCGGACCGAGATGACTGAGAAAACCCCTCATGCAGCACGACGCTGCGAACCCTGGTTCTAATCCCGATTGACATTGCCAGCCGGGGCGGGTGGACGCGGCAGGGCAGAGGGCTTAAACTAAAACACGGAAACGATCGAAAATGATCACGTATACGTACGTAGTAAAATCCGACCACGCAAGCATCCCATGATCGACCTGCCCGCGCCGTTTCGAGATCGAGATCGACCGTGACCTCGACCCCGACCATAGCCGTAGCCTCGGCCTCCTTCGCGGGCACTGCGCTATCGTCGTGGCGCCGTGTTGACAGTCCATCAGTCGGGACGAGTGGGACGGGCGTAATTCCTGCGTGATCCTCAGCGATGGCGATCACGACGTCTGCAGCAAAGAAATATGCCCTGAACGTGGCTGGATCATGCATGTCTTCCTGGGGATAGGTCAGCCCCTTGTCGACCTCGGCCGCAAAGACGGCGTGTAGGTGGTCAAATAAGCCAGGGTGTTTGTCCGCATCGTCTATCGCGGACGAATCGATATGGAATAGGGTGACGACGGCATTCAGATCGCGTGGATGCGGCCATGTCGTAGAGGGGAGATTGGAGGACCTCGCGGGACGGGAGAGCGCACCGTAGGCGGACATGTCAGCTGTTAACAGTCGGTCATCTCCTTCAACTGGAGCGTAAAAATCCAGTAATCGATCGTTCGAGGCTTAACGGAGTGCGGAAACAGTGTGATACTGCATTAAGAACACGTTATCTGATCAGACACCAGGAAATCATGAGGCATGAGGCAGATTTATTTGGAGTAAGGCTTAACTGATCATATCTCTCCTAGATGGGAAAAGCTCACAGCGAGGCGGATAAACGAAGGCGAAGGCTCAGAGGCATCGATGCCATCACGCGGACGGAGCGATAATGAATTGCACTGGTTTGATGAAACTTTGCTCCTATTCGCGGTGATTCGAACCGCTCCCACCAGTTAGAACCGACTCGTGCTTTGAAGCTGCCGTTCCGAGTCTAGTTCGACCACCAAACCGTTGCCTTTCCATGGCGGCGACTCCCCCTCTTCCTGGTCACCCACGGTCCCTCTCCTAACCCCATCTCCAAAAAAGACATAGCCTGGGATATAGCGATCGACGAACCTGTCCAAGTGTGTATTAGGGAGCTGTGGAACCAAACACACAGGACGCACATCTTTACTTGCATGTCTGTCATGCCTCGCCCTCCATTCTTGGCCTTCATGTCATGTTCTTGCTGTAGTCGCCATCGGTAGATGATCGCATATGGCGACGTCGACGGTCCTTTGATCTAGTAACGCAGACCATCAGGTTTATCTAATACAAGACGCACAAATCACACCTGGACGAATGCATCGAAAGCCTGCCACCATTCGGTATACGACGCCAATAGATCGTTGACCTCGAGCACATCCTGAAGTGAGACATACGCCTGCATATCAAAGTCGACCAATCCTGCGACCGGTTGCCGCCATAGCTCCTCCACCACTTCCCTGCGTGCAGGGTAAAATCCAACACACCAACCCTCCAGCACGACGACATCCACAGGCCCACGGACCACCTGGGTCTCTGAGGTACGATCACCCTCACCATCAAACAAGCTCTTGTCAAACACCGGCAAGGCCACTTCGCCCGACCCACTCTCGGAATAGTTGATTGTTTTGAGAGCCCTCAGGATTTCACGCCCGAGCTGAATATCATGTGTGCCCGGCTGGCCACGCCCGTGCAACAATCTGTTTCGTGGATGTGTTTCGGCAAGTGCCATCAGACCCGCGTGAGGTAAATAGAGGTCGTCGATCGAGAGTACAGCGACCGATAGGGAATGAGGCGGATCTGCAAGCAGAGAACGAAGACGGGACGTGAGAAACGTCTTGCCGCTCCCTTGCGGGCCTTGGACGCCTACGAAGAGCGGAGGGTAATAAGACCGAGTAGAGAACCGTGTGCGATGGGCTTTCAAGCAGTCCAAAACATGGCTCACCATCGCGCACGCCGCCGCAGGCGGAGTCGCCATAACCGAGGTGGTTGGAGATTGAGGAAAGTGGTGCTGCATGCAAATCACGTGATAGATCAGCTTGTCTTGAGCAACCAAACCGCAAATATCTATCAGAAGCACATTATAATTGCTGTAAATCCATACCAGTACCACATGATCGCATCTACCACCATTACAACTAGCGCAACACGTTCGTAGATGGAGGGCGAGAAATAGGGAATGTCTTTTCGCAGGACGTAGTGGAGAAGAAGCCTACTTGCTCCCGCCATATCGTGCCTTGCGGCCGATATCGAAAGGTATGTACTTGTACTTGATCATGTGCCTGAAAGGATTGAGTGTAAGTAAAAGGTGTATTCGCGAAGCAATGAACGTACTGTATTTGACGCCGCATCGTCAGCGCGAACAGAACGCAGAAGTATACTACTAAGATGAACCAGTCAACGGGTACATCGAACATGTCGGATGTAGTGAGAAAGAGCGCAATGGCAACTGCACGGGTCCCACAAAGCCTAGAAGCGAAAATTTTACTTCCTCGTAGATACTGGGAAGCAAGCAGAGCCGTACCAAAATTGCCATTCAGGCAACCGTCTTACGAAAGGCCTGAATTCATCGTCTCGCTGGGATGGAAGCGTGGGGCCGTTGTCGGTAGCGCCCTCCTCGATCTCGTCCGCAAGGAGGTCGTCCTGGAGCGAAGGGTCAAACTTGGGTTGCAGGAACGCCAGTAATAGGTTCAGGAGGTAGATGGCAAGGCCATCTGTGAAATGGTTATCGAGCAGAAATGACAAGGGCAGGACCACGCACAGCATACTGTATTGACAATCGGACCGTTGACACGTCAGTCGCAATTTCGAACAGGATTGTGTTACGAACCTATATACCACTGAACGACGGGTCAATATCAAGATACACCGAGGACGAGACGAGAGCGTACCCCTTGGGAGAAGACGATCCTAAGCATGAAGAGAAAAAGCAGACCGAGGGTTGCCAGCCACCGTTGAAGAACGTGGGGTGTCCAGCGGTCGAGGTTCTTTTGGTATTGACGTTGCACATATGAGAAATACCCCTGGACGGTCTGCAGCGGTGTGGGGGCCGGTTCGTCAGAGGACATCATCCTGAGTCGTCAAAGGTCGAAACAGGCACAGCGGAACCAAACCCGGCACCCTGTTCGGGCGGAGATGGTCTGTGTTTGAATATACTCGATATTAACTATTTGTGTTAGTTGAACCAAGTTTGCGACACACTGAGGCAATCGTGACCAAAAAAGGAAGGTTTTTCCGTGGTGTTACGGTCAGACTAAATACAAATGCGCTTGGCCAGGAAACTAAAAAACAAATGGAATGACCACCCTTCTGTCCCGGGGGTAATCTGGAAAGGTCCTGAGGTACCACTGATGACCCTTGTAGGCCCTCGCGATCATAAGGCAGACTTCTGAGAAGGCAAAGATCCAAGGCGGCTGGACCGAGGTCACGAGCGCACCGACCGACGTCATCAGAGGTAGAGGCGCAGCAGCAATAGCGAACCCGATCCACTCGACCCACTCGCAAAAGTAGTTGGGATACGAAATATATGTGTACAGACAACCATGCGGGATCCCGTAGTGCTCTCGTTTTGTGCCACGCGGTTCGCCATCTGATTTGGCTTTGGCTTTACCCTTGGCCTTGGCGTTGCGACGGATGTTGAGGAGGATTTCATCATGGAGGACGTTTCCAAAGAAACCCAGCGCCCAGAGGGCGGTACCTGCCCAAAAGAGAGGTCGGAAGGGGGCGTCCGAGAGGAACGTGGACGCGGTGCTGGATCGGAGGTACGTGCCCAAGAGAGTACCGTTGACGATGTTGAAGAAGGTACCACTGAGGGGAACCGAAATGTGGGACTTGGAACGCGAAGGGGTGCGGAGAGGGGAGAGAATGGCGCGGTTGGCGTAATGGATGAGGAAGAGGCCGGCGAGCAAAAATTGGGCGGAGCCGAGGGGCTGAACATCCGCCGGAGAGGCTGCGAGGGGTATTTTGACGAGTGCATAGATAAAGGCGATGGGCGAGACGATCTCCATCAGGATCCAAGAGCGGATACCGTCGACGAGCCAGATGCTGTCCGTTGACGGCGTGAATCGGCCAAAGGGCGCATCGATAAAGAACTGTACCGGGAAGAACGTAGGTGGTATCACAAAGAACAGCTGTCGAGCAACTAAAACGGTCGTTGAGTCGTCGGACGGCGAGCAGGCGCAACACCTTACCGTCGTACAAGGGATGCATGGCCGTAGAAAGGAACGAGTACTTGGATGACTAATCGAACCATGGCCAAGTTACGTTTGAAACGAACACCAGCCGAACAAATCGAGCGGGCCCGACGCAAAGCATACAAGGCTGCGGCGAAGGCGGCAAAGCGGACGCGCACTGAGGATGGCTACGTCTCACCAGATGACACCAGAGAGACGTCGCACAAGCCGGACTACGATGCCATCCGTGCCGAGATAGAAGAGATGCAGTTCAGGGAAAAGATGTGGGACGCGCTCGAGGATGATGAACGCCTGGGGGGCATCGACGCGCGATTCAACGCCTATGCCCACATTCCGGACAGATGGGCTCCCGACAAGCATGACTCGGCAGATCCACAGTATATGGACGACAACGAGTACGCAGAGTGGATCAGGGAAGGCATGTGGAAGTGAGTATGGCTACTCGTGGTCGTCATCAACTAACTCTACTTCACAGGAAAAAGCACGCGAGAGAGTATGAAAAGCAAGTAAAGCGGGACGCAGAAAAGGCTGCTCGGAGAGCACATGAAAAGGAGACTAAAGCGGAGACGTCTCGCTTGAAGAGACTTGCCCTCGAGCAGGAGGAGAGACGAGGGAAGGAAAAACAGAGGCAGCGAGAGGAAGAATACCGACAACGATATGAACAACGCTGGAAGGCGCTTCTGGACGTTCGGACGCAAGATCACAGATCGTTAACCTTCCAGGATATACCTTGGCCTCTCTTTCCCGCGCAGTTCTCGAAACAAAAGATCTCAGATAACCCCCTCTCGCTGGAGCGGATTACCACGGAAGCCGTTGTTTCGTTTCTTCTGCCAGATATCGACAGTACCTCCTTGGAGAACGGCGACGTTTCGAGGCGAAATCGAGATAAGCTCAAGGAAACCTTACTACGGTATCATCCAGACAAATTTGAGGGTCGTCTCATGCATCGTATCCTGGAGAGCGATAGAGAGAACGTCCGGGAAGCAGTAGGCCAGGTTGTCAGGGTTCTGAATATACTGATGAGCGAGCGATTATGATATGCTGTGGGTGCGGCATCATCCCAAGATGTTCTCGAAGTGACTGATGTGTGTTTATAGGTCTCGTTGCTGCTTGCCCATCTTCGTAGCTCCCTTGTCGCGAGTAGTCTTTCAAGATACATGGCTTCGGACCACATACCCTCCTAATGTACACGTTGCGTGAGACGGCAAGGACTATACGGCAAGACTGTATCCCCGTGTGAGTTGTTATATTACCCTCACCGAAAAACCTATGCAGTATATCCTAACGCGTTCTACCTAGCCCGAGGCAGGGGTCAATATGATCTGCTTTCCCTTTGCCACTTGTGTACATCACGCTGCTCTCACTCGAGTTGCCTTCCAACGGGTGTACAACCTCCGAGTCTCATGACGCGCAAGAGCTGGCTGTCATGTTCTCTCTTCTTTCGCTACCGGATGTCCTAATTCCTGGCCCCCTCCCAAGACGCCATCGCGTTGATCAAAGCTACGTGCGCTTTCATAGAGCGAGTCGCCAGACACGGGAGTGGTGCGCTTGGGTTGAGGTCCAAGGAGACGTCTTTGTCACGACACTGCTCAACCCTCACCCTCTCCGCCCAGTTTTGAAGGATGGGCCACCCCAGACGCACCGAAACGAACTGAGTCTTCCTCAAGTTTGGCCCACTAACTGGAATCCCCACGTATTTAGAGCGTCATTATCAGAATTATAATCGATACCTTAGTCTTGAGGCCGAAGCGAATTCCATCAGTCAATTACGCTCAGGCCTTTTACTGTTAAACATGCATATTCCTTCGGTGTATTCAGCGGCAGCGATGTGTGCCGTTGAGGCTTGCAAGCCGTCGCCATATTGGAACGCCGCCGACGGGCAGGCTTACTCCATTCAACATCTACTGTATGTCGGGGCTGTCACGGGCGGGAGCACATACGGTTGTTATGAGATTTCAACGAGAGACTACTGACGAGTCACCCCAGCGAGTTTCTGCCGCTGGAAGACGAAGGCTGCTGAAATTAGACGAGGAGACGAAGATATTCTAGGATCTTCAAAAGTCATGTACCACTACACCTACTGCCCTTTAGCACACATCGACACCATGAAAAACGTAGAATAAATGCACGCACAAAACAGAGCGACCCCCCCCTGCGACCTTGTTAAAACAGGGTGACAAGGTAGTCCTCACATCGTCATGATCGTTTTGGGAGCACAGCTTGGGCCACCTCAGCCAATGACCGTTCTCGAGCCTCTTCGGCAGCCTGTATTTCAGGATCGCGCGTTCAGAGCGTACTGGAAAGCGGATAGATTGAAGCCGACACTTACCTGTGCGTTCTCGTGTGCCTCTGTCTCGGCCTGTTTTAACCTAAGTGCCTGAATTGTTTTCAGCTCTGGTCTTCTCAAGTTGCAGGGGCGAAGAAGTGTACGCACCTCTGATGGACCACACACGCACAGGCATAGGAATAGAATGTCGGAATGAAAACCCGAGTGTTTTCGGCATCAGTAGTTATAAAAAAAGGCGGGTATGCATGAAAGAACACAGCGACGTACCTCTGCCCTTGGTCATGACGTGTTCGTGAACAGAGTAGCCTAGATAGACGCCATATACACTGAGAGCGGCGAGTCCAGTGACAAATGTACGGTGCAGGATGTCAGCGAGAGTGAGCGGTATCCGCCTGGGTGACTTTGACTGCCTCAGACCCAGGAAGGTGAGCAAGGACATGGTCAGTGTATGGGAAAGCACAAATTTGTACGAAGAATTTGAGCGCGACTCTAGACTCATCCACAAATGTCGACGCGAGCTTATTCGTCTAGCCATCACGCATCATCTACATCTTCCCAGTGACAGGCACCTCACGAAGCGCATCGTAGCTGCGAGATAAGTCATCTCATCCCCTACAAGTAGAAAGATACGGAAACTTAGACTCGGGATCCGTTGGACGGTACATTTGACTGTGAAGTAACCAAGATTCTTTCTTTCACGCTATCTCGTCGAACCAACTGGTTCTCTCGCAGTAGGTCGCGTCCTGTTCCCTTGAGGTCGCCTTTCTGGATAACCTTCGCCGCAGGAGGCTTGTATTTCAAAGGTAAGTATCATTTTTATCAAGCGTCGCTCAGCTGTTTTGGTACAATAGGCAACCGTGACCGTACCGCACCACTTTGGTATGACATTGAATGCCCGGGCGCGTTATGCTGCAGGCACACGAACCATCCCCGAGACCGGCACGTTGACTTTCTGCCTTGGAATAAAGTCGGGAAGAAAGCCTTGTTGATATGGATCAAGTATGGTCCTCTCCCTGATGGCCTCCGGTGCCTAGTTCCTTCTTCTCCCCCGGTTTCTTGTCTGTGTTGTCGTCTCCATGTCACTTATCGTTGCTTCTTATGCTTCCGCGTTCACTGCCGCCCTCCGTCTTCAAAGCAAGCTACGTCGTATCATTGATGGTAACGACGGAATCAAACGATCTCGCACGACAATGGCGATCGGTCGGTCGCAGTTCACCAAAAACATATGCCCCGACTCCTACCGACATTGGTATATGGTTTGCCGCATCACGCAAGGCTGTATGGGAACCGCTCCATTTGGCTCTGTCATGCCTTGAACGTTTCGCAGCCGCCACCTTCGCGTCCAAAAAAAAACTTCTTTCGCCTCGATCACAGAGCCGATATTGCGATGCTGATTGTGGTCAGCATCGTCATCTCGGTTCGCCTGTCGTAGCATGAGTACAATACAAACAGGTTTCGCTGTCTCATCGCCATTTCTCTGCGACGGGAGGCACAGAATGAGGGGGAAGTGATGCACATGAGTAGTCTGGGTCAGAACGGTAATGCCTCATTTACTTCAGCACGTATTTTCTTAGACTTCACCTTCAATGGTTTTTATTCAGGTATCCCTTCAGGTCCACCCCCCACAGCGCGCTTGGAACTTTCAGGACACACCGACTGGTCGTTACAAATGCCAGTGGAAACCATGGCGCAGGTCATAGCGCCAAGCCTCCGAGAATCGCTCGATCGCATGCAGAGATGGCAGCGGCGATTAGAGTACTGTCTGTAACCTTTCGATCCCCAGAAAAACAGATTGCTGTAGACATCCATCTTGATGCTCAACGCATCCCTGTCCGTGACCGACCACATCGTCACAACCATCCGGGTGGTATACCAGCAAGCGCCCATCACATGGCGTCGCGATTGATTGCTTGGTCGCATGTTACGTCAAAACTTTATACAAGACGAAGTCACCTCAGCAATTCTGTCTGCTCATTTCCCTCCCTGTGGTATTATTGCGATGGACAACGACGCATCGAGGGGAGCCTCATCCAACTTGAATGGCTGCAAAGGGGGAAGGAACGCGACTCGGGGACCTCCTTGAGGGTACAAAACGGCACGACATCTGAGCTTGAGTGCTCTGCAGTCGGTGAGCGGGAGACCTCTGTCGAGGAGATTCGTGCGGTCCTGCGCGTCATAGTGGTGAACCCCGTCCCGACGCCTTCAATTAGCAGGGTATGTTCGACAGTCCCATTCCCCTCCCGCAAGTCACACAGGGTGACGAGGACGTTAGCTTAGAAACTTATGCCCTCTCTTCAGGCTCTGTGACTTGAACAAGCGAACTGGTCTAGATTTTAAAGTTTGAGTTCTCAATCCGCCTAGGATGAGACCATGTGATGATTACGAATGCTGACGTTCCGTAAAGCTCATGCGCCCCTATTTCATAGAGCAGAAGCACACCGACCATGAATTCGAAAATCTCGCAAGCCATCAAATCATCCGTCTTCACTCTCCTTTCGGTTTTCGCTGCATTCGTCGCTCCAACTACACGAGTATCCGAAAATCCCATTTCGTTACACTTCGACATCCGGCAAGTCTTCCTCTGGCCCATTGCCTCGTCAATGGCAATCATCCCAATCGTGGCTGCTCTCTATGTTTCGGACAAGAATATGCTCTATATGCTCCGCATGGCCGTACTGGTAACTAGTCTTTTAATATCCGCTCGTGTTTGGTACATCAGTAAGTCCTCCATTTTTCAATGATATCATGATGTATATATCTCATTCTATCGTATACAGTCAGCGAAAGGGGGCTGCAGTTCTTCATGGCATCGACACCCCTTACCATCATCTGCACCCTATATCTTGACTACCTGTACTGGGTGTCGACACAGCATGGCCAAGAAACCGGACGCTATTTAAGCAGCATTAAAGATGGCGTGCGCTTTGTGGCTGGTATCATCCATCCAAGTCTGCTACAGGAGGTGCACAATGAGGGAGAAGCGGTAGGGACGAGTAATCTGAGTCAGGACGGTAGTCCTTCATTTTCTTCGGTAAGTATTTTTCTTGGACTTTGCTATCGTCTTAACTTGAGCATCCCTTTGGATTCACCTCCCGCAACTCACATGGCACCCGCAGCACGAGGACGGAACAACGGACACAGAGACAAAGAGGTTATTAGATGACATGGATAGTATGGACATGGATGCACTTGCATCGATAGTATAGTTTTATTCTGTTTTGTATCATACCTACTGAGTTCCGCACTGATGAAACGCGACAATCTTGGACGCTAGTATTTACTCACAGCGCACCGAAACCGTGTCCTGCAATGATATCCTCGTAGAACATCTCAGCGACTCGGGGTCAGCAGCTTCTTTGACACGGACCCGAGAATGGATGTTCTTGGTATCGAAGATGTACTCAGCACGCCCGGGTTTCCCATGAACAAGCACCACCGGACCAACGCGAACGGAACAATGAAGATATGTTGCAGGAATTGATGGACGCACGGTGACGTGGCATGCCCATTGTACATCAGACACATGCATCGACCACATTCGAGTAATTCCGATGGCTGCTCTAGTATATTTGTGTGCGACGACGATTTGGATCTACGTAGCACGCGCTACTGCGCCGTCGTGCCCGCCGAGGGGTAGTTGATCTCGAGATGACTACGCTCCGAATGTGCTGTAAAGGCGCATACGCCTGGCGTAGGCATTCTACGCGTCCCATCCTCCACAGCGTTTCGGATCGAAATATGCTTCAAAAACTCAAACCCTGCACGGTCGGTATACGCCTGCTGGGGACGTCCGCCTGACCCCGCGTCCGCGTCAGAGTCCACACGTCCGGGCGTGTCGTCCCCTTATGTCCTTGGCGATGATGGTCCGAGTCCAGGGTCTGCGTCGGTTCTTCGTCGGTGCTAGTAGCCTGGGCACGTAGGGTAGGTCGAATGCCGAGAGAGGCGCAGAGGGCTTTGTACCTGGAACTGATTTGGCGCTGAAGTTTGGGGAGATCGGTGTCGTCGGCTGGTGGGAGTCGGGTTTCGTGCTGCGAAGATGGTATTGGTGACGACGATGACGACGATGATGAGTTGACGGTCGGGAATTGACGGATAAGGTCGAGGAGGTGGGTGATGTGATGGAGGACACGTCTACATTAGACGCAGGGTCAGATCGATCGCATCCGCATGCAGGGGACCGACACGCACGCATCGTCATCGCGTCCAGGTAACGTCGCCACCGCTTTCCACGTCTCTGCAAATCCTTGGTAGAACCCGATTTCTTCCCATATCTCGAATCCCTTTTCGCGGCCGAGTGCACGGCCTTCGATGAGGCCGTGAATGCGTCCGTGGGCAAAGCCGTCGGTGTAGCCGGCGTCGTAGCATCTGTTGGACGTGAGGTCAAGTACTTGAGGGAATGGAACGGGCTCGCGGACGTTTGTTCGAGATGAACAAGAGCTTCGAGGTCAAAGGTTTCTGCCATGAGATGACATTATGTAAGGTCAGCTTGATTACGGCTAAAGTCAGTCGATCCGGGCCTCGTCCCCCTTGGCCCTCACCGGTAGCCCTGCAAATCTCATCCGCAACGCTTCGTACTTCCGCCTCTGCACGACCGACACACTCGGCCCAACTTTGTCCACCGCACGCGCGAAGTCCTCTATCGCCACCATAACCTTTGGACTTGCCTTCTCCCCACCCTCATACCGTTCCTTCTCCTCCATCTCCTCAAGCGACCCCAGCACGCGCCGCAGCGCAACCACACCGGCTTCCCTCACCACAGCCGCCAAATCAGCACCGCTATACCCTTCACATCCCTCGCTAACCAACCTCTCTGCGCTCTCCCTCACACTCTCCCGGTCCCCATCCTGTGGCGCAATTGGCACGCGTTTCATCAACGTCCGCAGAATCTCGACGCGTTCCGCTGGTGTGGGGAGGTCGACGTACAATAGCTTGTCGAGGCGCCCGGGACGGACCATGGCGGGATCAATCATGTCCGGTCGGTTGGTCGCACCAATAACGTAGACTGATTTACGTGCATCGAGGCCGTCGAGCTCGGTCAGCAGCGTGTTGACGACGCGCGCAGATGAATCGGACTAATGAGAGGGTGGGTAAGGAGTGAGCATCAAGGCAAACAAGAGGACGGTACGTGCCAAGCTGTCGTCACGTCTCGGCACCAAAGCGTCAAGTTCGTCGAAAAAGACGACGCAAGGCGACGACGCGCGTGCGCGCGAAAACACTTGTCTCACCGCGCGCTCGCTCTCACCCACGTACTGCAATCACCGTCAACTGGGACTGACCGGAGCGACCGCCGAACCCACCTTGTTCAACAACTCAGGCCCTTTGACGCTGATGAAGTTCGCCCTCGATTCATTGGCAACTGCCTTTGCCAGTAACGTCTTGCCACATCCTGGAGGACCCCACATGAGCACACCACAAGGAGCTTCGATTCCTACAGCGCTGAACAACTCGGGCCGTCGTATCGGCTGGACAATTGCCATCTGAAGTTCTTCCCGAATGCCGTGCAGCGCACCGATGTCCGACCACGTGACATCCGGGACCGTCGTGAAACCTTCGCGTTTTGAGGAGGGCTGGACTTGGGAGAGTGCAGCGCGAAAATCAGAGGACGTAATGCACAAGGGTGCAAGTTGGGATTCTGTCAGTGGGGATGGATGGGCGTTCAGAAAGTGTGCGATAGAGCTCGAGGATAACTGGTTGACGAGCGACGAGAATGGCCCTGGAAATGCTTCTGTGGTTGGGGTGTGAGGAGTCGAATCAATTACCATTGGAGTAGTATCACGGTTGTCCGTCGGGATCTCAAGTACGTCGGGTAGGACCAGCGTCCCTTCAGACAGTTCTTTGAATATTCGTTTGACGGCGATGACACCTGCAGCGCCCGTAAGAGCCGACAGATCAGCACCGACATATCCGGGCGTTACTTTTGCGAGCGATCCACAATCAAAATCACCCTCGAGTCGAAGTTTAGCGCACAATACCCGGAGGATTCTGGATTCCTTAGTGAAGATTGACAGCAATGGATAGGGAGAACGTACTTATTCCGGGCGTCCTCGTCGGGTACACCCATACTGATTTCGTGATCAAACCGACCAGCACGGCGCAGTGCTGCATCCAGAGAATCTGGACGATTCGTGGCACCAATAACGATGATCGGCTTATTTTCCGTCTTTTCCCAAGACATGTCTTTAAACCTTTAGGGATATCGGGTTAAAGGCTGGCGAGGGGGAGACTTACCATCCATACATGTCAAGAACTGCGCTACGATGCGCCTCTCCATCTCCCTTTGGGCGCTCTCTCGTTTTGGAGTGATAGCATCTATTTCATCGATGAATAAAAGACACGGTGCGACACGCTTCGCCAAGGTCAACGGGCATTCTCCAAGAAAACCGTCAAAACCCACTTTTGCTTCTTCGAAAGTGTCTCTCAACGTCTTTTCAGATTCACCCGACATGCCCGACACGATCGACGGCGCCGATATACTAATGAAAGGCACGCCTAGCTCCTGAATCAAGTCGTGCATTAGTACACGTGCGTCTTTGGTTCAAGGAACTGTGCTTACCCCTGCAATCGCGTTCGCCAGCAATGTTTTGCCACACCCTGGAGGGCCGTGCAACAACACTCCACGGGGAGGCTGCACACCTGTATGTAGGTATATTTCTGGATGACACAATGGCATGGCGACCAGCTCGAGGACTTTTTCGACGCAAGCGTCTACCCCACCAATGTCGGATAGGCGTGTCGGAGGTGGATCGTACGTCTTTGGTGGACTACGGCCAGTTCCATTAATAGCTGTGGTCGTACGAGGTCGCTTGGTTCCGTCGCTATCATCCGCACTACGACGTAGCTTGCGTTTTGATGTTGGGGGACGGCCGTCCGCAGGTGTAGGTGTGGGTTGGAGGTCAGTGCCAGGGACAGTTGATGAGCCAGGTTCTGCGAGTTCCTCGACTGGATGAACGACTTCAGCGGGGTCATTGGATTGAATAGGCTGCGGTGACGGCGCTACGACAGTGTTGAGGTTGAGTTTGGCCTTGCGATGGGCTGACCAGAGACCTTGCATGGATCTGTTGAGTGCATTTGAGCCCTGTCTGGCGTTTTGCAGTCACATCAGCCGATTTCCGGTATGAAACGAGACTCACATCCATCGTGGTCGATCGACTTGAAAACACTCGCGCGACTGCACGTGACGTTCAGTCATCAGTTGTGGCTGTGCGCAAGGTGACAGAACTTGTCGTGTGTGCTTGGTAGACGTTGACTGCTTCCATGTCAGTCTCCTCCAGGACAGCGTTCCACAGGCGATGCGCGCTTTACACGGCTGGTGTCC